>VDFB02251926.1:0-275316 GCA_007258455.2 Sequoia sempervirens | reverse complement strand
TTCAAACCGCAACATTTCCAGTCAGAAATAAAAATTGGGGGTTGAAGTATGTATAGAAATTATTCTCTTCCCTCTACACATCATGGTGTACCAAGAGAATTAACAAAATTAAGGGATGATGTTGAATGATTGATTGAACAATTGGGAAGGCTTGAGCTAATAAGTGGAGATGAAGAACTTCTTCAAACATTGCTACAATATAGAGCTCAAATTGCTTTAGAAATATCACAATATATACTAGTCTCTAATGAGGATAGATATGTGAATGCAAGTGGTCCTTGGACTCCACAAGCACCTCATAACACAATTGGGAATTTTCACAATGGAGGAAATGCACTTTATTCACAACAAAACATTTATTCCCCACAACCATCAAAACAAATAAATGCTTATCTAGTCCCTCCTGGAAAAAGATTGGTAAGCTATTAGGATCATCAACACAATCAATATCCTGAGCATTATTCATATCAAAACCAAATGCCATATCAAAATGTGCAACACAATTTCATCGCTCTTCGAAGTGTCAATCAAAACCTGCAACAAAATGTATATCAGAATCAACAGTTTGAGGAAGAAGATGATGAGTATTCACACATTCATCAAAGAGGTCAAAGTCCCATCATAAATTCAAAAAATTTCATATCCCCCTTAGATGCATTTTTTAATATAAGGAGACATGAAGGAGAATGGGGGCATGATTTGTTCAGCAGAATGGCAGATGCCTATATGCAAATACCTATTAGTTCCCTACCTAATAAGTCTAAATTACATTTCATTGAGCAATTCATGAGAGTATACGAGCCCAACTCCATTCATTGGCATGAGTCATTGAAGCCAGTTACTCTAGACCAGATGAATAAGTTGATTGGTATCATAGATGAGAAAAGGCATAAGGATGGGGAAATCATTGATGAGTATGGAGAAACTGATCGAGCAATACAACTAGAAGATGAGACATGTGCAAGTGAAAGTAATTCCTATGGTAGTCTACATAATGAGGATGAAGATACAAAAGGTCTCTCTTGCGTAACAGATTGTGACAGTGCATGTTATGAGGGATCTATTGAATATTCAGATTTTGATCTACAACAAAGTGATTCTTGCAGTTCTTATGGAGATCAAGAAGAAGAAGCAATGGAAAATGAAAATTCATTTGAAAGTGAACAAGTAACACTTCTAGCTGCAGTTGAGTACCATGAAGATAAATTTGATGAAGAAGAGGTTTGTACACTTAAAAATAGTTTACAATTTTTTTCAAATCCATTGTATGATGAAAAGATAGAAGAAGATCAAATGATATTTTTCCAAGGTGTGCCAGAGTATGAATTTCATGTATATTTAAATCCACTTTATGTTGAAGATGAAGTATTTTCTGATAATCAAAGTGATGTACCAATTTGTGAAACAAATGAATATGAGATCAACACATCTGAATTACCATTTTTTGATGATGAGAAGAATGAAGAACGCAACAGTAGTATGGTGGATGAAGAAGCATATTCACTAAGTACTGAACAAATTTCAAATCTACTGACAGTGGAATATATGAGATTTACACAAAAATAATACAAAAAATTCATCTCCAACTTACTTTTTCTTTGATAGTGAAAGTACTGTGTGTAATAGTGATGAAGGAAATTTTGAAGATAATCATGACTCCATGTTCACCTCTATTCACAAAGGAATACATAAATTAGACTTGAAGATCTTTTCCTCATATGAGAAATATGTTGGTTTGCATATCATGAATGATGAATTGATTAATTCAAATGTGCATGATGATGACTGTATGGATCAAGAATTCTTGTCACTACAAATTAGTGATATGGAAGAAGTAGAAAATACTTCAGATCTGATTATTTAAAAAAGATATTGGTGTGATATAATTTTCAGACTTACAACATAAGCATTCAGATGATGGATTTTTAGACCAGCTAAAAAAACATTCTATGATATATGATATTGAGGATAGCGATGAAAATGGAGTGATTTTGAAAGTTTTCAATAACGGTAGTAGTGCAGATTACATGAATGTTTTCAAGGGGAATTTGATGAACTCAAAACAGAACAAGGTATATGATATAGGAAAATAAGGGGCCTTTCTTTTGGTGGCCTTGTGCCATCAGTTGTGGTGTGGTTTTTCAAAAAACCATATTAGTTCATGACAGTAAAAGGGCTTGAGTCTGCTGCTCAATGGATAAAACATTTTGTCTACTCTCCCAGAGACCTGAATTCTTACTATTCCCACAGGGGGCATACATCCCCAAACAGAGCCACAGTTGGAACCTTCAATTTTTGCCAAAATTTGAAGGTTCCATGATGAAAAGTTTGATTACAACACTTAGAAACACAAGTGTAAAATCCACTCCTATGACCTACTTTGAAAATCATAAAATGAAGTCGGTGTAATTTCAGGAAAAATCACTTTTTAGGTATGTTTATCTACCATATGTGAGTATCTCTGCCAATTTTCAGCTCTCTACGATTAGTTTTGACAGGGTTTCAAAAGGTCAAATTGAAGGGTCCTGTGAAGGTTTGCTGTTTACATAGTCTTAGATCTGCTAAAGTAGCCATCTTTGGAAGCTAGTATTAAGCAACTAAAATCTCATCATGGAAAACCAATTAATCCCTGGATTCTCCTCATGAAAGTGTACCTCCATGTTAGTTTTTAGATCTTCAGGGCATCATTTGATATTTTTTCAAAGCCAAAACCGAATGAGTTTTACACAGTTTGACAGGCGCAATTTTGAAAAAAAATGACTAAGTTACTTTGGGCATTAACAATTTTTATTCTGAAAAATTCATGCCAAACTATTTTGCAACCATGCCCTCCTATCATAAATCAACATACTAGTGCATTTTCATGGCTTTTCGAGATCGTTTGGTCAGTTTTCAAAAGGCATTTTGGAGGCTACTTAATCTGTTTTGTCACAGTATAAAACATCAGAAAAGAAAATTCTAATAATTACCCACTCAAGTTTAGGATGTATTCTGACCTTTGATGGAGTAATTATAAAATAAATAAGGTTATGCAATACTCTCCTTGATTGATCTATATTGGATAGAGAAAAAATATTAAAGAAATGCATCAAAACTAATGCATTTGACACAATACCTTGATAGATGGATCTTGTAAATATAGATAACTATCAATGATTCTCAAACTTTTAAAAGAGATGCAGACAATTGAATGTCCTCCCACAAGAGGGACCCACCACATATTGACACAGAGTCTTCATTGCAAAGAGGAGACATGCATGGCTTATTTGTAGAATCATACAAGAATGGCCTTCTCACTTAAGTGACACATATTATAGTCTAATCATTGGAGAAATGTTTGATATCATGACCGCATGCATGAAACCTCTTAAATGGATGTATCAAATCTCTTTCTTGTACAATTTCCTTCGGGGTATTACTCACATCCATATTCCTTCCACATAAATTTCACAAGGAGATCCAAAACTTAAAGGGCATGAGGCTCTTTCCAATAAGCACATCGAGCCCAACCACATTCTAATTGGTCACAATAGTGATCAACTTCTTGAGATCATCTCTTTGTAATATGGATAAATGAGAAACATGATTCTAAGGAAGACATGAAGGCAAAAGGTAGGATGGATAGCGAAGATGATAAACATGTAAGATGCAGGAGGAATGCGTTTGTTGTTGGATACAACACTAGAGTTAAGATTCCTCATAAGGAGCGCAGGATAAAGGCATAGGCATCAATCGCTCGAGAAGAGAACAACTGCCTACCATGAAAAGGATAATTTAACATGGTGGCTCCATTACAAGAAATGCATACATTTTGCTAAAATCGATCCAAGATAAAAGACAACTTAGTATTTGTGAAGTAAGTGAGAGGAAAGTAAGCCCTCAACGAACCAATGGTAATGTCGATGCTAGTGCAAGAACTGCAAAGGTTGGAGATGATTCGGTGCTATCCAAGGCAATTGTAGAGGTTGTTGAATTAGATGACACTAAAGAAAAGTTGATTAGTCTAAAGGTGGAAGTCAATAACGAGAAAATGAATACCATACTATTGGAATCAGAAGCAAAATCAAATATAGCGAAGGAAAGTATTGATAAAGTTGAAGGAAATCAAGTTTTTCTAGAGATAAATGTTAATGATAACGCTGAACTATCACAATTGCTTGCATGAAAAATTCACAGCGACAAAAATAGTGAAGAGGATACTATTCCATCCAAGACGACTTTATGAAAACACCATGTGACCCCACACAATATCTGAAGTTCCAAAACCTCATGTGTCATTGAAATCCTTTGTTACAATGAAATAAAATTATGGGTGCAGAACCATAGCATTGAGCATTGTCACAACCATTAAGGAGATGGAAGTTTTTTCTTTGATCCATTCGAGATACTAGAGGATAAGTATCAAGCAGATAACATTGAAAAATCTATATCTGACAACTTTGGCATGGTAAGATTCATATGCAAAAGGAAATACTACCATTCCAATGCACAGAGGTTGACTCGAGATGATACTCGCATCACCGCCAGTGTAAAGGAAAATATGAGCGGTGCTACAGTAAATCCCAAATTTTTCCCGCATTACCGCGAGGGAACCCTAGAGTCACTGCAGTACCATGGGGAAATCACAAAACCAATTGTTCGTGGTGAACATTTCATTTTTTAGATAACCACATTAAAACTATTTTGGAGAAGTATAAAATTTTACAACGGGCATAATCTATGGAGTGGACTGTATCTATTGAGCCTTCCTTGCATTACCGTGAGGGGTCTCAAATATTTATGTAGGTATGCAGTAAAATGGATTGTTTATGGTGGTGTGGCAAAACTAAAATGATGGTGTAGGTGTGCGGTGAAGGAAAAGAGCATAAAGAATGGATGATTATGGGTGATTATTTCACCGTATAAATATTGTGAAGATAACTATGTTGGTGAAATATTAATTTGTAGTGGGGGGGATAGCCAAAACATTTTCATGGAAATACAAGTGAAGTGCTATCTTTTTGGAAATAAATATGAGTGTCTAATACATAATTTTGAAAAGTAAATTTTGTGGAATATTATTTTCACCAAGGAGGTTAAAGAATGGGTAATTGTTTTTACCCAAAGAGCATTTTTTTATAAAAATTGGGTGAAAAGTGAAGTTTCTAGTAAAAGAGGTTTATTATTAAATTAAAATGAAGATTAAAGTTAAAATATTTAATTTTCCAAAGGCAACTAATTAAACATTTTTTGAGAAAAAGAGCTACACCGAAAGGAAGATTTGCACCAGATGGATGCTGTGAAGAATTGTAACCCTAATACAATGTATATATATATGATGAAATAAAATCACGAGGGATTAGAGGGTAGTAGTTAGGTAGTTGGATAGGGTGAACAGTTGCTGAAATGAAATATCATGTTGTACATTGTAAAATCTTTTCAAATTATATAATGGAGAAGAATGCATAAATTTGGTGATCCAATTATGGTGTTAGTTGTTTGTTGAATTTATTAAAAATATTATTCGGTTGTCTCCAAGGATGCCATTTCCTTATTATTTAAATTGATGTATCAAGGGTATTTTCAATTTATCAAAGCACATTTGCTGCTCTTGTGTGGTTCAATTAACTGGCTCCTTCAAGGAAGGATTAAACTCTTTTAATTATTCACAGTAATATGGAAAAAGGACATTTGGATCAATAAGAAGAACTTGATAATTGCATCCTCGCACGTTTATGCCAAGCCTAAAATCATAAAAGTGCCAAACAATTTGAATTGTATCCAAAAATAGGACTCACATATCATACAAATCTTGACTCCATTAGCCCAACAGAAGTAGGTACTGGTCACACCAATTCCATTCTAGAATTTCATAAAATCTCATTCGAAATATTCACATCTCAAATTTCAGTAGGAGTAGTTAGTAAGCTTTCATCTCTCCACTCTCAATTTCCATCGTGGATAGATTTCTCAAGTAGGAAACATATAGTCTAAGTCTGCCTCATTTGCACAGGTGCACCCACCTAGGTCTGGCAGAGCCTGAAGAGAAGAAGGTTCAAATTCACCATTTGGCCTTGTATGTTAGCCAAAAATGTACCAAGAGCTTGGCAACTTCTTGTGGTTTCTCAACCAAAGTTTTTGAGACCTAACAAGATGTATTCATGGTAAGTTTTCACACATGTGAGGGATAACACATGGGAACCACAACATCACAAAGTAGATCAACAAAGATGAAGAAATCAAGATACAGGGAGATTTGATAATTTAGGGTAAGAATTGCTCATATATAGATAGATATAAGATAATATATTTATAAACTATCATCAACCCTTGAATGTATTCAAACATGAAGAAGAGCACATGAAGACAAATGAAAAATAAAAATTGGTTTAAAATGGAAGAAGGCCTAAATGCCCCCAATGCTTTGCATCATCCCCGATGTGAAAAATCAAGATTACAACACAAAAGAGTGATAAAATAGATAGAAGAAGGTTACGACTGATTATCACACTTGTATTGAAGCACCTACAAGGGTAGTAAGGGTCTTTCAGGAAAGAACACAAAACATATATAAACAAGCACGAGGGAGCATAAGCAAGCACATAAATATACTCTACAGATGTAAAAGAGGTATGGCCCTAATCCGAGTCCACCAGAAGGTCATCTTGCTACCAATCTAGATCATTGTTAGGGGAGAGAGGATGAGCCTAAAGGGGAGGGATAGAAAGGATTGTATCGACCAAATCTCCTGTGACAAGGGCCAAGGAAGAAGGACCATCAAGGTCCTCTTCACCAAGCTCTTGTGAGATAAGGGTCACTGATCTCTCAAAGATCGATGAAAAAGTTAGAATATCCTCCAATGAGTTGAACATGCCCTTAACAAGAGTGCCATGTGTCAACTGAGAAGGTGGAGGATAGGACACCCGGGAGTCACAACTAACCTCATGAAGAGGAGCAGTGACTAGCTCCAAAGAAGCAAGGGATGCCTCCATCACAAGGATGACGCAAGCCAAAGTAGAATAGGACTCTAAAGGAGACGAGGCTTCTTACGACCCTCACGAGAAGCAAGGTCATCCTCGAGTTTATGCTTCGATGAGGATGTTGAATCCCCACAGAAGAAGCAAAAGCAGAAAAAGATAGAGACAAAGCCATAAAGGACACCACCTTTGTATGAGGCATGTCCATGGGCTGTGAAAATAGAGGAATATCTGGAAGAGAAGTGAGAAGAGGAGGCTCCACCTAAGGAGCGATGAACATCTACACCCTTTTGAGGTGAGGTTCATCAGGATCCACCGATGAAGCCGGAAGGAGCATGGAGGCAATGGGAACTGAAGTAGGAGAAAGAGCAGAAGCAAAAACACTCATAGAAGAAACAAAGGTAAAAAAAAAAATAGCCCTTCATCACTCTTCTATGAAACGACATGCTCCTTGGCCAGAGCCTTTCACCGAAACTTATGCTCACGTGCAAGCCGGTTACATCGGCTGTGGGCACTCAAAGGTATGACCTGAGAAGAGGTCGAGGGCTCTTGCTCTACTATAGGAGGATCCTCCACAACTATTATCAGTGGAAGGGGAGACTCCTTAGGAAGAGGAGGAGGAGAAAGAGACTTAGAAACAAAAGTAGAGAGAGGCATCTTAGTATTGAGCCCCTTCCCATGCCCCACCTGAGAGGAAGGCGAAAGAACAGGTGGAGGCCGAGATGCATGGATGACCCCACGAAAAGACTTCCCCTTCCCATATAGGGTGGGTCAAGGCATCATGGGAAGAACAAGGAATTGGAAGAAATAGGGCTTCAACTTCCACAACACGAACACCTTTCCTTTTCTTATGGTATGCAGAGGGGAACAAATGAAGGATACCACCAAGGGTTGAGAAGAAGTAGAAGGTACAAAATATGAAATAGAGGAACTAGAAGGGGAAGGCTTGAGGGTAAGAGCAAGCTTGTGCTTCCCCTTAGCAGGGGCAGAGGAAGAAGCCTATTGCTGCTCACACAAATAATCCTTCAAAGACACTACATAGGGCGATGAAGGAAAACCAACTTTTGGCATCGATCCCCTAGTCTTATACCTACAATAATCTTGATACAAGAGATCTCCCCTAGGAGGGAGGGGTCCGATTTGGGCGGGCCAAAAATGGTCAAGGGAAAATCCCCCACCTATTACCAGTGGCTTGTATCCAGTGTTCTGGATAATGAGCACAGTACCCTCATGGGGATATTTAAAAATAATTGGATTACAAAGGCAACTACATTCATAGAGGCTAGCCACAAAATGCTTAGCCTTGCTTTGAATAAGTTTGACTCTAGGATCACTACAAATGGAAAATCCATAGACTTATGACCAACAAAAATTGACAAAGAGATAGACCACATAGGGGTGATAGAAAACCCATCATGAGTATGGAGGGTGGCTTGTGATTCATCATATTTCTCCTTGTGAAAATTGTTGATAAACAAGGCCTCCTCCGTGATAACATTCACTTGGCTCGACAATCAACCATAACACCAATCATGATGTTACTATTAATCTAGGTGGGAACATACAATGGAGAGGGCTCCTTGTTCAAAGGAAAATCGAGCGAGGTGAATGTAATATAAGGCGCAACACTCACATGATCTATAGGAGGAATAGGAGTGAATGAGACCACATTCACATATTCGGATAGGGCAGGATAAAAAATAGATGAGGAAGGAGTGACCAAGTTCATAGAGTGTAATGGGAATAGATCTGTGTATATTTGTAGTTGGCTGTTAGGCTTGGCTATAATTTTTTTAGAATTTTGTTTCCTTCCATTAAGGCAGATGGTACCGTCATTAATGCAGTTCTGAATCATGTGATATAGGCATAAAGATCTTTCAATATCATGCCCAAAAACTCGATTAAATTGGTAGAATTTTTGAGAGTCATACCATTCAAGATACAACTTTGAAAACGGTCGAATCTCAGATAAAGTTATTAGTTTCTTTTAATAGTTTTTACAGGATACTTGTGTATGATTCTGATAACTTAGTAAATCTTTTGTTTTGTCCTATATTATTTTTATTTGAAGGAACATAGGCCATGCTATCCATGACCTTGTTCTTACCCAAGATTGCCATGACTGCCTAGTTGTCTTGGCAGGAGTGTGAGGATGAATCCCCATATTGAACAACCGCTTGGTGATATTTTCTCAAAGCAACACATAGATGTATGAAGGAAGGTTATTTCATCAAAATAAAATTCTCTTGCAATGAAGGCTGCAAGTTCTCAATGAGGAACTTTTGAACATCAAAGTCAGGAAAAGGATAGGAAATCTAAGCAAAAATAGCTCGATACCGAGATATAAAGTTTGTCAACTTCTCATGGGTCCCTTGCTTACACCAAATGAGATTTTTGAAGGCAATCTTCAACCTAATTTTTTCTTGGAATTGTTAGAGAAATTGGCTGAATAGTTGGTCAAAGGAGAAAATAGAATTGTCAGGTAAAGCACAATACCATTCTAGAGCAGTGTCCTTGAGAGAACATGGGAATAGTTTGTCCAATAAATCATCATTATTAAAGAAATCAATACATAGCATATTGAAGGATGAGACATGTGTCTGTGGGTCCCCACAACCATTGTAATTTTAAATTTTTTTAATTTCCACTCCCTAAGGAATGAGAGTGTTTAGAATGGAAATGAAAAGAGGACTACGATGAAAAAAGGTTGGAACATGGGTTGGGAAGAAGAACTGGTTAAATTTGCCAACTAATTCTGCATGCGCCCCATGTTCTATAACAAAGTATTGAGCACATGATCAATAAATGAAGTTTGATGAAAGGGACCTCTAGAAGAACCACCAATACTCACACTAGAAGAGCCCCCAACACCAGATCCAAAAATAGGGACAGTCTAAGTCTCAAGCACAGAGAAAATGAAACCTAAAGGAATCCGACTTACCTTAAGTGTGTTATGCTTCTCATGCATAAAGGTAGTGTTAGTAGTAGGACCCATGTTAACCATACACATTGACACCCCAGAAATCGAGACATTTAGCTACTTTCCAACAATCTCTAAGCCATGATCTTGAGTGACAACCAAGTTAGAGGTGTAGGTGGGGACATGGGAATCTACGATGTTTTCTATCCCTTGAAGTAACTCTAGGCCTCTCTGATCCTTACCCAACATAGTTCTTAATTGCTTGATGACAAGCGCTGCTTGAGCATATTTATCATCTTGTTCCATGAATCTCTCAAGCTCTTCGAGTCTCATTTCCAAGGAATATATTTGCTTTGTAGGAACCATGAGAGAAACATCATCTTCCACAGAAGAGATATAAGGAAAGGTAGGGGTAGTGGGAATATGAGTTGCTACCTCACCAAAGGGAGAAGAGAAACCAGTAGATGCTATTGAAACAAGCTCTTTAAAAGTTGGATCAGTTTGATTGGAAATAAACCTTCTATATCCCATTATAATGTGTTAAATACTTCTTCCTACAACATATCTGAAGGTTGTAGATTGGGTTGTAAAGCTCATAAAAGCTTCACAATGCACTATCTACAACACACCCTAGATACAAGAGAAGAAAAAATTTTGAACCAAAGAGAAGGAGATGGAAGGTTCACGTTGGGTTCACCAAAATGTAGAGGAGATTCACTACTTTTGTGTCTATAGGACATAGAAGAGTCAACAAGGATCAAATTATCCTCAACTACCTCAATGTTAAAGATGGAAGAATGAGATGGAAAATAAGGATAAACTAGACTTTGTTTTATGTTTTCAGGGATCGAGGATTTTGAGAATTGAGTGAGCAGATCACAGAGGTCTCAGATTGCAGAATGATTGGCTCTCGGCCAGAGGATGACAGTGCAAGACTTGGATGATAGTGCAATGCACTATCATCTTAGGGATGCGCTAGCATCTTGTATGGATTGAGAATAAAGTATACAATCAAAAAATTGTAGGGCGTGCTAATGACCTAGAAACCTTAATTCAATAGTTTGAATGGAGATAACAAAATGTGTAAAATGAACTAACTACAACAAGAAGAATAATATAACTTGAAAGATAAATCAATTACAAATGAAATGACAAGCGAGGGTAGAAAAATTCCAACTTACGGATGGTCCAGCCTCCCACAAGCTCCACATGAACGAGGTACCTACACGCACGAAGACAAACAAATGTTGGGGCTATGTTTTAGAGTTTTCCTCAATCAAACCCTTGCTTGCAGTGTTTCCACCTCCACAGACAACCAATAGACCATAATAGAGAGAGAAAATGATAAAGAAAAGTAATAGGTGAAACTTATAGAAAGAAAAGACAATCTATATTCTAATCTATAAGTAAGATAATGTAATAAAAGTAAATTTTACCCTTCTTTTTTCATGCTTGGAGAAGTTGAGAGAGGAAGGAAGAGATCTCTAAGAGTGTAAGATGATAGTGCCAATGACATAGAGCTTGAAAACCTATGAGAGACAATGGAGTAGAAGAAAGAATAAGAAAGAATAATGTGTAGGATGAGAATGGAGTGAAAGTGTAAAGTGAATGAGCAAGAAGTGAGTGAGATCAAATGAATGGAATTGAATGGGATCGAGATAGGTAAGTTCAAAAGCCATTTTGGAGGTAAAGAGACGTTTTCAGGTGGTCAAGGTTCATAGGAAGCATTACATTCATAGGATGACATAGAATCATAACGTCCCAATGTACACTGACTCGAGAATCTTGTCAAGATGCTAGTGTGATGTGCAAATGTTTGCACGGTGCGGAAGCATCCATGACAAAAATTCCCTCACCGATAGAAAACGATAAAGCACGTGTGGGAATGAAGGGTAAAGGTGGCATATTTTGCATTGTCAATCTTATAAGGCTAAGGTGAAGGTGATGTTGTGGGAAATTATGCTAGGGTGCAATTTTACGCCTCAACATGACCAAAGCCACAAAATATTTCCTATACCTCTCCAAATAAGTCCTTAGAACTAGATCCGTAGCTCAAGACCAAAACAAGGAGAGCAAAAAAAATCCATAAACCATGCATCTTCTTCTTAACAAGTCTTCAAAATGTTTATATTCAAGACTAACTCATATGAGAAGATAAGATACACAAAAAAATGCATCTGATAATAAGGCGGGCAATACATCTTAGATTATTCATCTGTTAAGTAAATAAAGAGTGGGTACAAGATTATCTTATGCACACAACACCAAGAAATGACAATATTCTCTTTAGGTCCATAATGGATTCACATCCATAACTAGGTGTAGGCTCCTCGATTTTTCTGCTAAAATCCTCATCTCAACATATGATCCCATAAATAAGAGATCTCTTAACCTCACCCTAGTCTCTCTAGTCTCCATGAGCATTCGCCAATCAATCCATGCCAACTTCAAATATATCCCTGCAAGATCATGAAGCTCCAAGAAAATGATTAATACTTAAAACCAAAGAGAACCAAACAAGACCATTATCAAAATTCCAACCATAGAATTAGGAACGTATCACGATATCATGATCTAACATACCCTTCTAGGAGATCACATCAAAATTGTTTATCCATGTGACCAAGATATCTCTACCCATATAACATGAACACCTTCTCACTACACATGACCACAAGGTAAAGGAACAAAACCACCAAAAAAGAGGATATACACATATTTCCAAACAATATCTCCAAGTTACCAAAACATAACTAACTCCATAAAGATCCATAATCATGAGCTTCCAATTCCCAATATAGATCACTTTGAAAATATCCATGGATTCCAATCTCACAAATTTGAAAAAAAAAATTTAACTCAAGAAAATTCATTGCTGCCCAAAAGCCTTCCAACAACTTCCAGTTCCTTCTAAAAAATTCCCACAAGCTTTCCAACCTAAGAAATCAAAAAAGACGGAATACCCAAAACCTAGTTAACCTTCAACTTTGATACCAAATGATGAGAAGTAAATAGGTTCAATACCAATTATTGGGAAATTCAATCTCTATCAAAATATGACTTCAATGGATGAGATACAAGGCTTGGACTACAACAACATGAAAATATGAAACATATATGCAAATTTAAAAATTAAGTTACCTTAATATGGAAATACTGTGATTAGATCCATCTTCTTTATGATGCCAAAAACAACAACCATATCATGATTATAAACATTACCTTATGTGAACTAATAACAACAATAAATAAATAATATCATCAACATAAAGGCAAAAATCAACAACACAAAAACATCACATAACACAAGATTTACATGGAGAAACCTTGCGAGAAAAAACTCCACCAAGAAGAGAGGCCAAGTATGCACTATCATCAAATAAATGAGATTGAAATACAACCACTTCCATTATCATATTTGCATCCAACATGGAAGCACCTGTGCACCTATAAAAAACCTCCTTATGCATCCACTTGTCCTTGTTCCTGTAGAGTAACACTACATTCAACAGTTCCTCTCAAAATCTACATCTAAGAGGCTGAATTTATAGACTTGTGAAAGCATCTAATGCACCAAACATGGCACCCAAAGATGAAACTTCATTCCAAATTTATCCAACCTTTGGATTACCTCCTCAACATTAAAAAAGACACCAATTTTGGCTCCAATACTTTCCCTCCAACTTGGACACCCAACTATGAGAGATAAACATTACATTAAATGTAATAAATGATGGAAAACCAAGTGACACCTGTTGCCTCTATCCAAGCACCCACTTAGAGAATCCCAAAAATCACTTATTTATCATTTCCTTTATCTTTAATTATCCCATTCTAGTTGTCCACATGTGGGGAAAAATATATTAAATATTTATATCCACAACCCACCTTTACCGCTACTAGTGGCCCCATCACCCCTTATGAGTATATTACAAATAATGGCGAGAATTAACATTACAAAATATATCCCAATACACCCTAAGTTCCTAGAGACACTTTCCAAGGATGTTGGAACCATGCAATATGACATTAGATTTACAAGGTGGATGACACCTTAATCCTAACATTACTACCTCATTCATCAACCTCACAAATGTGCTAGGAATTTTAGTTAACCCAAAAGATATAACCAACCACTTATATAATCTTTCTTTAGAATTAAATTCAATCTTCCATCCACCCCCTTTGATTATGATCTAGTGATAACTACTTATCAAATAATTGGAAATTATTTAATTAAATTGAAGAAATAGGAGATAATGAGGAAAATGATGTTAGTAAGCGAAATCAAGATGTGTGATATGATTATGACAATTTTAGGTGTCTACAATAATTAAATATGATCTTATCAAATTTTTTTTAGTATATACACATTCTCCATTCTCCTCTTTTCTTTGGTGCTAGTACTACACATATTGCACATGGACTTAAATGTTCTCTAATTAATCTCGTCTTCAATAGTTTGTGTGCTTGTTTTTTCAAATCTTTTTTGATTGATTATAGATTATTAATAAAAAGGATTTACATAAGAGTTTCATACACTATTTCTTTTTCAACTCTTTATTTTCCACTAGCATCATTATATGTACAACTTTATTTGGTAAATTTTTTCCCAGGATTAAATATATATGTTGCCTTATATTTCTTATTTATGGAAATCCATTTGGCATGTTGTTTAAAATTATATCACTAAAGTTTTTTAACAATTCTAAAATTTCTTTTTATAGTGCCTCTCCTTCACCTATACTACCATTTACTCTAGGAACCAATATAAAACATGATAGCCCCTCATGTCTTAGAATTTCTTACCATCTATTAAATAAATCCTAGCATTGCCACATACATTTGTTTATCTTTTTCCTTTAATGCAATTAGAGTGTGTTTCTTTCCATCCTTCATCATAGTGTAAGTTAATAAATAGTTTGTTTTGAAATAAAAAATTTAGAACCTCCTATTTGTTATAAGATATTCATAACTATACATATCTAGGTCTCCATTTCAACTAACATCATCGTTTCATGATAGTGTGTTTGGATATGAAAATTTGCATGCTTCAAAACACACCATGATTTGTAAAACCTACACTTCACATATCATAATGTGCCATATCACCTACCATCCATAATCATTGCATTAATCCATTAGGTTCATTTTAGGCTAATATATATTTGTTAATATAAACATCTTTCATCCATCATAATCCTTTCATTATCCATTAAAATTCATTATACATGCATCCAAATTTGTTAATGTTGGGAAAATGTGTCTCAACCTTGCAATTACATAAGGTATTGTAGATACATAAGCATCGGGTGGGGGGAGGTACCCCCCATGAGGGGTCTGAGGGATCATTCCCCCAACGCAGGGTTCGGGGGCCACGTGCCTCAACAGGAACTCAGGGGAAGCTTCCTCGAAAGGAAAATTTTATGTATATTTTATTATTGTAAATCTGGAGAGTTCATCTTTAGGTCTCATATTTGATGATCAATATTTTGTTGGCTTGAATTACCCTAGAAGGAAACCCTATTTTATGAGGGCATTGTATTATGACTATGTATTGTGATGTATTTTGAGAGTTTGATAGCGATCGTGTTGCCTCTGGATCTTTGGTTGGTAATACTCTTGTGAGAAGATTTCTCTACAAGTATATTGTAATCTTTGTGATTTTTGAATAATATATTGGGAAACTTTTGGAGTGTGGGGTTTTTCTCCCAAAAGGGTTTTCCCCATATAAATCATTGTGTTGTGGTATGCATGATATTTATGTTTTTTTTTGTAAGTTTCTATAACTATTAAAAATATTTGTAAATTTTTGCATTATCCTCCTCTCAAGATTTATGTAGGAAGTTGTTCCACTACCTTAGCTTCTTTATAAGTGGTATCAGAGCTTGATCACCTTTGGTTTTAGTTGTGGGTTGTTGGATTTTTTGAACTAATCCAGATTTGAGTGGGAGCTTGTGTAGAAGACACTTTGTGATCTTGTTGGAGGAATTTTCATATGGCAAGTTCATTAGGGAGAATAGAGGTGGATAAATTTTATAGAAATGATTTTGAGATGTGGAAGCTGAAGATGGAGGATCTGTTGATAGATCAAGATCTGTGAGATGTTGATGAGAAAGTTTCAAGGCTTGCAAATCCTACTTTGGCTGCTCAATATGATGTTATTGATTGTAAATCCAAGGGTCTAATCAGATTGTGCTTGAAATACTCTATTTTAATCAATGTCCATAAAGATACCTCTACACAAAAACTATGGAAGAAACTTGGTGAGATGTATCAAGCCAAATCTCTAGTGAATAAGATTTTCTTGAGGAAGAAATTGTATTCATTGAGAATGGAAGAGGGTGGATGAATCATAGACCACCTGGAAGATTTAAATATGTTGGTGCCTCAATTGGCATCAGTTGGTGTCAAAATGGATGAGGAAGAGAAATGTCAGATCTTTCTTTGTTCTTTGTGTGATCTGTGGGATTCTCTTGTTATGGCTATTGGGAGTACTTCTGTTATCTTGAATACTAAAGATGTGGATGATTCTTTTCTTTCTAAAGAGATGAGGAGGAAGGTATCCATCATTTCCAAGGATGCCCTAAATATTTGTGGAAGACTTAAGGAAAAAGACAAGAAGAATGAGAAGCATGATAAATCCAAGTCCAAGGGGAGATCTAAATCTCCTGGAAAGTCCAAAGTTATTTGCTAGAACCGTGGTAAGCCTGGACATATTTGTAAGGAATGCAAAAAAGAAAAGAAGAAGAAAATGAAGAGATTTGATTCTGATTCAGAGTCTAAGAAGGAAGAAAGTGATGCATTCATTGCAGCTTTGGCAACTCATGCGAGTAATGATGCATGGTTAATTGACTTAGGAGAATATTTCCATATGACCTTTAATAGAGAATAGTTTTATGAATATGAAGAATTTGATGGAGGTAAGGTGTACTTGGGTGATGATTCTTATGGCCGTGGTAAAGTTAGAATCAGGTTTCTTGATGGTAGTATAAAAAATATTAATGGTGTGTTGCATATCCTTGGATTAACATGAAATTTGTTATCTGTGAGAAAACTAATAGATGTAGATGTGCAAGTAGTATTTTATGATGCAAGATGCAAGATGGTTAGAGGTGCTATAGTGATTGCTAGAGGTGTCAGATACACCACATTGTATAAGATTGATACATGTAATGATGAGTGCAATAGTAATCATGTGAAAAGAAAGTTTGCGAAAGAGGTGATGGTTTCATATTTAGTAGATGGGCATGGATTTTGGGTATCTAAGGGTGCTCCTTTTGAATCAAAGTTACTTGCAGAGAAAACTATGTTATGACACTCGAGACTTGGCCACATTGGAGAAAAGGGTCTAAGGACCTTGAAGAATAAAAACCTTGTTGAAGGGTTGTTTGATTGTAATCTTAAATTTGATTTCTATGAGCATTCCATTTATGGAAAACAAAACCACGTTCAGTTTTATTCGAGTTCTCATAAATCTTGTGGTGTATTGGATCTTATTCATTATGATGTGTTTGTTCCTATAGATATTCCTTCAATTGGTAAATCTACATATTATGTTTCATTTATTGATGATTATAGTAGAAAGACATGGGTATATACTTTATAAAGAGTAAATTTGAAGTTTTCAATCGATTTAAAGAGCTTAAAGCAGTGATTGAGTTGCAAATTGGAAATAAGATAAAATGTTTGAGGATTGATAATGGCAGTGAATTTTTCTCTAATGATTTTGATAGATTATGTAAAGATTGTGGTATTCATAGACAAAAGAAAACTCTGTATTACCCACAACAAAATGGAGTTGCAGAAAGAATGAACATGACACTAATGGAGAAGGCTAGGAGTATGTTGAGTGGTGCTAGTCTAGAATAAAGGTTTTGGGCTGAAGTTGTTGCCATTACTTGTTACCTAATTAATAGGTCTCCTACATCAACTCTTATTGATAAGATGCCTATAGAGGAATGGTTGGGTCACAAGCCTTTATTAAGACAATTTTTATTTGTGAGGCATATGCACATGTGCCAAAGGAGAAGTGAACAAATTTGGAGAACAAGGTTGTGAAATGTATCTTCATCAAATACAATTATGGTGTGAAAGGATACAAGCTTTGGGATCCTATTGCACAAAAGGTAATATATAGTAGAAGTGTTACTTTTAGAGAAACAAAGCCTTCTTTTGTTACATTGTAGCTAGAACAAAGTAAATAGGAAGATGTGATTCAATTTCCTTCTACACTTGAGAAAGTTGAATCGAGGCCCATGGATAGACAAGAAGTTGAGGAGAGCTCATCTAGCTCTGAATCTTCATAAGAGGAGGAATAACCTCCAACTTAGCTTGTTCATAGGTTTAAAAGGCATAGAAAACTTCTTGAAAGGTATTCACTTGATGATTGGAGATGTATTTTTGCTTTGAATACTAACATGGATGAAACCAGATCGGTAGAAGAGGCATTAGGTATGAATGATGCAGAATCTTGGAAGATTACTATGGATGAAGAAATGAGATCTTTGATAAAGAATGATACATGGGATCTTGTACCATTTCCTGAAGGAGAAAAAATGTTGGTTGAAAATGGGTGTTCCAGAAAAATATTGGTTTAGATGGAGGTATTGAATAGTTCAAAGCAAGGTTGGTTGCAAAAGGTTACTCTCAAGTTGAGGGTGTCGATTATGGTGAGATATTTTCTCGTATTACAAAAATGACATCCATTAGATTTTTGATTTCTATTGCTACTGCTTATGATTTAGAGGTTGAGAAAATAGATAAACTGGTTTCCTTCATGGTGACTTGGAGGAGGATATTTATATGAAATAGCTAGAGCACTACGTGGTGAAAGGTAAAAGTAAATTGGTTTGCAAATTGAAGAAATATTTATATCACCTAAAACATAATGCTAGGATATGGTACCAAAAATTTGATACATATGTGTTGAGTTTGGGATTTAAGCGTTCTAAATCAAATCATTGTGTTTATTATAAAATTGATGGTGATCATTTCCTATTTATTGCATTATATGTTGATGATATGTTATTTATTGGTAAAGGAAAAGGTATGATTTCAGAACTGGAATCTCAACTTGCTAATAAATCTAAAATGAAAGACCTTGGTGCAACTAGACACATTCTTGGGATGGAAATTAAAAGAGATAGAGTGAATAGAAAGATATGGCTTGGAAAAAATAAGTATGTCAATTCAATTTTACAGAGGTTTGTATGTAAGATTGTAGACCATTGTGTGTTCCTTTTTCAGTTGGAACAAAGTTATCTATTTCAGATTGTCCAACATCCCCATCAAAGATGGAAGACATGAGAAAATTTCCTTACCAAAGTGCAATTGGAAGTTTGATGTATGCTATGGTTTGTACTAGAGTAGACATTTCCCAAGTAGTGGGATTTATTTCTAGATATATGTCTAATCATAGTAGAGTTCATTGGGATGAAATTAAAAGAGTCTTCAAATATTTATGCAGTACCTCAGATTATTCCTTGTGTTATCATAGTAATATGACTGAAGATGAGATTTTCCTTGATATTCATGGCTATGTGGATTCAAACTGGGTAGGTGATGTTGATAGCAGACGATCCAACAATGCTTATGTGTTTACTTTATTTGGTGATGCAATTAGTTGGATGAGTAAGTGATAGGCCTTGGTTGCTTTTTCCACTATTGAAGCTAAGTATATGGTAGGTACTCATGCTTGTAAAGAAGCAATTTGGATTAAGATATTGTGTTCAAATATTGGAATAAAACAAGGTGTAGTGATAATTTCTTGTTGCAATCAAAGCACAATATGTCTAGCTAAGAACTTGACATTTCACGCTAGGACCAAGCACATTGGTGTATAGTATCATTTTGTTAGAGATATGATCAAAGATGGCAGGGTGAAGCTGGTTAAGGTAGAGACTTTGATGAATGTTGCAATTCTTTAACTAAGCCTATGAGAACATAGAAGTTCAGATGGTGTTTAGAGTCTATGGTTCTTTTGACCTCTAGTAATTAAGAGATGATGTTTATACTCCCTCCTGTTGCTCTTGCAAGTTGTTTGACAAGTGGGATATTTTTTGGGAAAATGTGTCTCAACCTTGCAATTACATAAGGTGTTGTAGATACGTAAGCGTGAGGGCATGGGGGGGTGGGGCGGGGTACCCATGTGAGGGGTCCAGGGGGATCATCCCCTCGATGGGGGGTCTGGGGGCCGCACGCTCTTGGAAGGAAAAAATTATGTATGTTTTATTATTGTAAATATGGACTATTCATCTTTAGATCTTAGATCTAACGATTGATATTTTGTTGGCTTGAATTGACCTAGAAGGCAACCCTATTTTATGAGGGCCTTGTATTAAAACTATGTATTGTGATGTATTCTAAGAGCTTGATAGCGGTCGCGTTGCCTTTGGATCTCTGGTTGGTGATACTCTTGTGAGAAGCTTGCTTTGCAAGTATATTGTAATCTTTGTGATTTCTGAATAATATATTGGGCAACTTTTAGAGTGTAGGGTTTTTCTCTCGAAAGGGTTTTATCCATGTAAATCATTGTGATGTGGTATGCATGATTTTTATGTTTATTTTTGTTAAGTTTCTGTAATTGTTGAAAAGATCTCTAAAGTTTTGCATTATCCTCCTCTCAAGATTAGTTTAGGAAGTTGTTTTGCTACCTTAGCTTCCTTATAGTTAATCCATACATTTTTTCATCCTAATCGTTACATATATCCTATCCCATTAACCTTCCATTTCACCATCCTTATATCCCTATTCACCATCCATCACTCCATCCTACAACCTCATCCCCTCATCCCATAATCCTTTGTCATTGGTACCTAGCTATAGGCAACTCTGCCATACAATCTAATTCCATCTATCTGATTATTCTATCACTCATTGCAATCTAAATTTGTAAGAAAATCCTAATCCATGCAATCCAATTATGCATTCTACATGAAATCATCCAATCAAATTTTTGGTCTTATTCCTAGTCTTATTATGTAAGCCTTTATCCAACACCAATTTCCATCATCAAGATGTATCCTTCCCAATCCTTGTGTTGTTTTAGGATATATTATTCTTATATCAACAACACCCAATCATCATCATCATCATGCATCCTTTCCAATCCTTATTTTTTTGAGATATATCCTTCCCACATCAACAACACTCCATCCATTATCAATCAATATTGGATTTTTAGCTTGATCAAGGTAACATCATTTTCACCAAGTTGAATTATTATGTGCAAGAGCCAACTTACAACTAATTCTCCACATAATTCTCTTTACAAATATTTGGCATGAGCTGACTTAGAACTCCCCTTGCTCGAGTAGTGTTTAAGCCTCATACATATTAATGCATACGTAGAGCTATCAATTACAATTGCATAAGAAATACTTTTGATGTCCATAAAAATCTCCATAGATTTTGGGTGTTGTTCTAGGCTCAAATTAGTGGATATTGGTAAAGGAATACTTATAGGATTATCATCGTGTATGTTGAACCACTATATAATAGTCTCAAGATACTTCCTCTAGTCTAACCATAGCTTCTTATTATCCATATTTATTTGTATTTTTATATGAAGAATGTATCTTATAGCACCTAGATGTTTGATCTCAAACCTGAAATCCAACTAAAACTTGAGTTATCTAATCAACACTTTATTATTCCTAATGATTAACATATCATCGATATGTAAAACTATGATTAACTCAACTTGATTCCTTGGAAAACCCAATTCTAATTCATATGGATTGAAATTTTGATACAACATACATGGTGACTACTTTAATCCATATAAGGACCCTTTTAGTTTACAAACCAAAAATTCTAAACCCCTTATCTAAAATTATTTAGGTTGAACAATATAGATTTTCTCATCTAAATATCCATATGATAATGCTATATCAAAATTTATTTTGCACACTTCATAAAAATATGTAGCTATAGACAATAACATCCTAATGAAATTAAAAATAGATACAAGAGACAAGATCTCACTAAATTATATTCCTTCTACAGTAGAATAATCCATTGCACCAACTATCCTTGTACCTTTCTAATGTTTTTCTCTAAATGTATTCTCGTACACGCACTTGCAACCAATGGATTCCTTAAATTAAATCAATGAAGTCTCAAATCCTTTTTGTAGTGTTTTCATATCCTCTTTTATGGATTTTATTTAATATTTGTTCTCCTTGTAATTAAACATTTGTAGTTTACTTGAAAAAATAATACATTCATAACTATACTATCTGTCCCTTATTTACATATTTATTTTAAATAAAAAATATCATTTCAACAAAAGTGTATTTGGGTATGACAAAGTGTAGGTTATAAAATACAGTGTATTTTGAAATATGCAATTTGTTATAGTAGGTATTTTGTGCAATGTGAAGCATGTACTATGAAGGTTGAACCCCTATGCCATAACATGTAAGTTAAAAATAAAGAATGTTTTGACATCTCATATTTCTTATATGATATTCATAACTATAATTATCTACATATGCATTTGAAACAACATCACCATTTCATGACAATGTTTTTAAGTATGAGAAATTGCAAGTTTCAAAACCCACTATGTTTTATAACTTTTAGTACAGAGGTTACCCAATAACACACATTATTTTGTAACCTCTAATGTGGATAAGTATATTAAATTTACCTAATTTACCTCTAACTATAACTTAACTGTAATAGTAACCCTATATCAAACCCTAACCTTATTCCCTAGCTGTTACCCAAATCCTAACCCTATCCCCAACACTAACTGTAACCCTTATTCCAACCCTAACACCAACCATAACCCTAATCCTAACACTAATTTGAATCCTAGCCCTAACACTAACCCGAACCCTTACCCTAACCCTACAATACTTTTCACCTTGAGTGTAGTTGATTTGTATTGGGTAAATTTGCACACATTAATTTGTGGGACATCACAAAGCACTCCACAAGAAGCACAAATTTTGTGGAAACAAAACGTGATTGAATACCCTCATATTGTTGCACAATACATGCATTTATGCCACTCATTTTTTAGAAAAGAGATACTTCAAAAGGATATGAATGTGAAAGACTATTGGTGCAGGTATGAGTGGAAACATAGGGGATCAACACATGTTCATGATTCATAAGGATGCATGATGCACCAAATGTAGATAATATTGATTGGACTAATAAATAACAACAAAGAAATGATGAAACTTATTTCCACTATATTATTCATGAATGGAATCCTAGACAAGATATCCATCAACAAAACATACATGTATGTCTACAATAATTAAATATAATATGCACAATTATCTTGAACTATTTGTTTTAAATATTACAACCAATTTACACATCAAATATTATATTGCTGACATTCCATAATTTTGCTCAACAGATCCATGTCTTGAAAACACAAGATAACTCATAGAAACAAATTTTGAAAATGACTAAGAAGAGATACTAAATATGATGGGGATACATACAATGTGTAAAGAAGGTGCATATATATAAAATAAACAAGGAAAAATAGTCTACAGGGAAATATATCAATACCTATTACTATTTCAATTTATGTACAAAATTATATTATTGTACTAAAATACTAAATTTAACATAAATTTGTTACTCAAATGATAATAATGTATAATGCTCCACGGCCATTAAATTTGGAAGGATCAATGGTGAAAAAAATTTCACCATTAAGAAATGATGACAAACTTAACTTACACAATCAACACATACTTCAACTATGGAGAGAAAATATTGATTGGCAACCCATTTTGTCAAAAAATCTTGTAATTAAATATATTATAAAGTATGCAAGAAAAGCATAAAAGAGCTCTAAAACATAATACTTGATGTCAATGTGTCTTGCAAATATTGAAAACCTAGATAATTCAGCTGCAACATCTTCTAAGAAGCTCCTCATAGAAACAATAATAGAAAGGGATATTGGAGCCCAAGAAACAAGTCACAAGATTTTAGAACTTCCATTGGTAGAAGATTAAAAACACATGGGTTGGGTAAGTTGTGAATTGCAAGTTAATAAAGTTTGAAACAAATTTTTTGAACATCCTATTTGTTATAAGATATTCATAACTATACATATCTAGGTCTCCATTTCAAATAACAACATAATTTCATGATGGTGTGTTTGAGTATAAAAAATTGCAAGTTTCAAAACACACCATGATTTGTAACCCGCACTTCAAATGGTATAAAAAACACACCATAGTTTGTAACCTCTACTATGGAAAATTAAATCCAATTTACCCAATAAAATGAAAAATTGTGTTGTAACTATTTCAAATGCAAACCTAGCTATACACAACTTAAAAACACATGGGTTGGGTATGTTGTGAATTGTAGGTTAATAAACACTGTGTGTTTTGAAACCTCCTATTTGTCAAAATAAATTCATAACTATACATATCTAGGTCCCCATTTCAAATAACATCATTTCATGACAATGTGTTTGGGTATGAAAAATTGCAAGTTTTAAAACACACCATGATTTGTAACCTGCACTTCAAATGGTACCCAAAACACACCATGTCTTGCAACCTCTACTGTGGAAAAGTTATCCAATTTACCCAATAATAGGAACAATTGTGTTGTTTCTATTTCACAACATACTATGCTTTGTAACCTACACTTCACATGGTACCCAAATTAGTTTTTTATGATTGATTTTATCTTTGGTTTTGATGTAATTAATAAGACAATGCATGAAAAAATAAGACACGTCAATTCACCTAGTTTATCAGGATGAGTATAAAGTGGCTTCAAATCAACCATTCTCTCAACTTTGCAAATCAAGATTAATAAGTTGATCAACACATGGCTAAGGAAGAAAATGATGTCAAATTTGAGGATACTTAGGATTTACTTACAATATAGTCATTTGATAGAAAAATTAGTATGCTAGATAGATAGATTAAATATGTAAATCATCCAAGAAAATATGATCATATGATTGATTTGTCACCTAACCTTGAGGACAATCTAGATGGAGATACTTGAGATCACTTTTTGATGAAAATGTGATTAAAAATGACAATGTACAAAAACATTATAGGTCTAATTTACTAAATAAATTAGTTTATATTATTCGAGGAAGTGAACTGAATATTGATCCAATTGAGTGCATTGATGAAGAACAAGATAATATTTTGTTGCAACAACAAGAACATCGTTTCGTGTAGTTTGAGTAGATATAAGAAAGTCTACAAGATTATGTCATTTTTCAACATCGCAGATTGCTTCAACATTGACAATAAGATGAATTATAGGAGTCTAATCATGCTTTAGATCACTTTGATTCATTTCATTTAACTAATTTTGTAGGAGATATTCATCTATATTATATTTTGATCATTATGATCTTGATAATGCTTGTAATGATGAAGTTACTTGATTAATATTGATATGCAAGCAAAGAATGAGGTTAATACTTTTATCTTTAAAGATGAAGGTAAAAAACATGCAAAGTGATCACTCTCTAAATTGAAGAAACCAATAACATGATTACTCTAGTGTAAAAATTAAGTGAAGACATGCCATTTCATGGGTATTCAATGCACATATTACTTTTATTTTCTTTATTTAAGTAGGATTAACACTAATCCAAATCTTAAAGGAATTTATCCTAATTTATTGCTTTCTTGAGTGATTGTGTTGGTAGGTAAGGCTAATTATAAGTGCATTTATCTCAAATTGGAGCATGAAAATTTATTAGTTGATAATATTATTGAATCATGTACTTTTAAATCTTAATGCACCATTAATTTTAATGGTTCACTTGAGGTGACACTCATTGATTTGTCATATTAGGTAGCTGCTTATTTGTAAAAATGTGAAATGTTCCACATTTTAGGGACTAAAAGTGCTGAATCTTACATTGATATTGTTGAATTACCCTTTTTAATTATAATAATGATTTAATAATTGATAACTCTAATGTTTCTTGTGATCTATATGTATGTGAAGCACATGAAATGATTCTTCATGAGTTGATACCTCCTAAAGTTGAGTTAATATTAGATAAGAGGTTGAACTATGATGATCATATACCTTTAGCTGATAGTAGTGCAAACTAGGTAGTATATTCCCTTTTATCATTAAGTTTTGATGATTATAAGTTTGATTATGAAGATGGGGGTAAAATTGTATCTATATTTGTAATGAATATGATGATTTATCATACCTATTGATGTTGCATGAATTGTATCCTAAGCATGAGCTTAATATATGTATACCATAATTTTTAGAATATAAATGCATGTTTGCTAGCCTTAATACCTTGACTATAAACCTACTAATATTGCACATATTAACAAATCATTCAAAAGAGTTTGTTGACACTCATTATCTTAAGGGTTATTTCTTAGTGTTGGTTAGTTTTAGTTTTTTTTGTTTGATAAAAGGTAGGATACCTATATATTTATATTAGATATATAAATAGAAATTACAATAATCAAAATGCCATCTGAGAGATTAGCATAATCAGTTCAGATATGTAGTTACAAGACAATGTGATTGACATATTGATAATGCAAATATATAAAACTAACTACTATCACCCATGTATAGTTGGAACATGGAGTTCACCATTGTATAGGTACTACCAATTTTATGTTTAGTCCCCTTTGAAACAGTTCTATTACAGGACCAACTATAATATGCATTTTACAAAAAAAAACAAAATGTTGTTTTATACCAATAAACTTTGCAAGTAGAACAACCCATTATCAAACCAAAATTTACAGTACTAACATATGGAAAATTAACAGCCAAAGATTTGTAAACTTTCATTCCTCCATACACAAGAAACCAATGGAATTTTCATCTTGACACTTTGAAGATTCTGAATTCACCTACACCAAAGGGGGAGGCTGCGACGTTGGAGGAGCATTTATTGGGTGGTGGGTGGCATGAGCTCACAAGAAAGAAATTGCATAATATTTCTCCTTTATATACTTATGTCCATTCTGCATCGCTCTCAACAGGATTTATATGACACCGATAATCAACGTGCTTAAACTGAAAAAATTCCTTGAAATGATATCCTCCCTTGTACCTACAAAACACACGTTAGAGATAAACATTTATATGACACCAATATGATGACATTTTGATGATTGATGTCATTAAATCCTTGCTTCTTGAAAGTTGTCAACTTGTATTTTTCAGAGGCTTGGAACCACCTTAGAAAGCTATACTTTATAGCTCATATTTCAGTATGGATTGGTCACTATATAATGCAATCTTTGTATTATAGGCCCGTTGGCTCAGGCCTAATTAATTCCCTCAAATTCTCGTTAAGATCAAAATAGAGTTTGTTATAAACAATTTCTGACTGCTACTGGTCACAACCAATATTTGCTAATAAGTCTGCTAATGGATGGTTAGGATTTAAGTTTTTAGTTTCAAGTATTAGTACTATAATGCATGGTTTTAAGCTTACAAAACTTGATTATTATGTTGCATAACTCGTTAAATGTTATTTTGAACTTTATATATCTAACATATTATGTCTCTTCAATTTTTGGGATTAGTTTTTGTAGTTAAGAATTGAGTGAAAAATCTAAAGATCTACATTTACCACCACTATGATTCCCAACCCATCAACAAAGTTAACTACTTATAAGTTAATAAACATACTATGTTTTGAAATCTCATAATTCTCATAATAAATTCAAAACTATACATATCTAGGTCTCCATTTTAAATAACATCATTTAATGGCAATGCATTTGGATATGAAAAATTTTAGATTTCAAAACACACATGATTTGTAACCTGCACTTCACATGGTACCCAAATCACACCATGTTTTGTAACCTCTAGTGGAAAAGTATATCCAATTTATCCAATAATAAGAACAATGGTGTTGTTGGTATTTGAAATGCAGACATAGATATTCATAGTTTAAAAACACATGGGTTGGGTACATTGCGAATTGTAGGTTAATAAACATAATGTGTTTTGAAACTTAACACGTTTTGAAACCTCTTATTTCTTATAATAAATTCATAACTATACATATCTAGGTCTCCATTTCAAATAACAACATCATTTCATGATAATGTGTTTGGGTATGAAAAATTACAAGTTTCAAAACACACCATGATTTCTAACTTGCACTTCACAAGGTACCAAAACACACTATGTTTTGTAACCTCTACTTAGAAAAAGTATAACAAATTTACCCAATAAAAAAAATAATTGTGCTTTTACTATTTGAGATGCAAACCTAGATATACATTGTTTAAAAACATATGGGTTGGGTACATTGTGAATTGTAGGTTATAAACACAGTGTGTTTTGAAACACATCACATTTTGAAACCTCCTATTTATCATATGATATCCATAAATATACATATCTAGGTGTCCATTTCAAACATCATTTCATTACAGTGTGTTTGGGCAGGAAAAATTGCAAGTTTCAAAACACACTATGATTTTTAACTTGCACTTCACATGGTACCCGAAACACACCATTTTTTATAACCTCTATTGCGGAAAAGTATATCCAATTTATCCAATAATAGGAACATAAAATGAGGAATACAATTTTTTTGAGGTGCACATACCTCTATGACCTCAAGGGAAAGGTTGTGAAACCTAACCATGCTTTTGAGATAATGTCAAATGAGAAGAAAAACACATCTTATGAACCATGAACTAAACTTATGCATGTTAAACAACACAATGTGTAGTTCAACCTATAACTTTATATATATATATATATATATATTGAAATCCTATCACAACCCTACAACAACATATAACCAAACAAACACTTTTACCTTTGTTACATGAAGATAAAGGTTGTGAAATCCAACCATTCCTTTGAGATAATCTCAAACGAGTATAAAAATAGATGTTACAAACCATGAACTAAACTTGTGCAGGTTGAACAACACAATGTGTAGTCCAACTTGCAACTTTAAATTAAAGCCCACAATGCTTTGTTAATTGGAAAATGGCCTGTTACTTGAACCAAATTTATTTTCAAACCTAGAAGACTATTAATTGGTAAGTGGGATGTTAATTGAACCAAATTTATTTTAAAACCCATAACCCTCTATTAATTGAACCAAATTTATTTGAAAACCTTGATTTCAAGTTTGATAGAAAAATCTCTAGAAGCATAGTCAAATATAAGTTTGTCAAAATTAGAATTGTGAAAATTTCAATTATTTGATTAATTAGTTTAGTTTGTAGAAATGAAAATTGTAATACAATATTGAAAGTCAATGGACCAACAAAATCAAATCAACAATATATTACATGATTATTATAGATATCTTAAATAAATCTAGAACAATCTTAATTTTTTAAATTTATTTAATGATTATTCTATTTTATTTATATTGTTTGTTTTTATTTATTTTTTATTTGAATAACTATAGGATTTGTAGTCAATAATTTAATCTAAATATTAATATTAATAATAAATTATATTTATATATCATTATTATTATAATGATTGTAATAATTATGTTTATATAATTATAATTTATAATATAAATATATGTTAATTGTATTCATTTGTATTTTTTTTTTGATTCATAAGAGATAATTATATTAGGTTCCCAAAAAAATACATCACGTCTACAATGCAAGTTGCAAAATTTGCAAGAAGACACCCCTACTAACCAACCAAAACACCATTCGTTTGTCACTACAGGCCTCGTCGACCACCAAAAATTGTAGACTTTTCTGCGATCACTACCCTAAGACCAGGGAGGCAAAACTAGAAGCAAACACAAAAAAGAAGACACCAACCACCACCTATACGAGGCTATACATACTATAATATTCAAATCCAAACCCTAAGCAACCTACCCAGCCACACAGACACCAACTAGAAACCATTTATCTTTGCAAATTGATCGAAATCTTCCACCCAATTGAAACCACTAACCGGCTCCAACATCAACAACTTCTTCAGGAAATTGACCCCATAGGAAACAATTTGATGGTGCCTGACCAATGTTGTGCCTTTAAGCTCCAATAGCAGGGGATAGACCTTTATGACCTCACCTGTAACCCTAACCAGCAGAAGATCATGGGGCTAAGGTGTGCCACGTCCCAGGAGAGCTGATTTTATCACCTCATCCAAGCCGACTAGGAGCTCTTTTTTGAAGAGCTTGTAGACTATGACCTTTGCCTCAGCTTTGGGAGCCCTTACATCCAACACAGACGCTAGGAAATAGGAGACAATGTGGATGTTAACCCGAAACGTCTCCCTATTCCCCAAAAAATCCTTGCCCAGAATCATCTTTACAGCTACCACTGTGTGAGGATCAATCATCAACATTATCCTTTTCAACTGCTGATCGGTAATGTTCTTGAATGCAGTCTACCGGACCTTGCAATTGAGTTGGATGGGAGTGTCCTGTCCTATGCTCACCACCGCCTTAGATGAAATCTCAACGATGAATTTAGAACGCTTTTCCATGAATACCACGTAGAGCACACCAGAAAACAAACCAAGGATGGGGAAAAACATGCCCACTTGTTGACATATAAAGAACTTCCTCCACCAGACTTTCCAAACTTACCACGCTGTGCATCTGCCATTGTGCCCTACCAAAATTCCTTATCACCCTCCACCTGTCTCTAATCGTGCAATATGCCTTGTCATATCTCGCTAATAGGGAGATGGGCCGTATCAAGCACAAATCGCTGATGGAGCAAACATCATTACTTGTAGCCACCAAAACCAGGGCATGTAGCAACGTTAAAAAATTTAATTATGATTCTTCACACCATCCTGAAGACTCGAGTGGAGAACAAAGGGAAATAAATGAAAAGACTGCCAATCGTCAACTCAAAACCAATACAAATTATTTCCAATGTCAGTTACCACGCAGAGCTTGACCCTCCAAATAGGCCTTAAACGAGAGATAATCATACACATTCAATTCGTTTGCAGACCACAGGAAAAACACTGATAGTCGCGGTCTCTACATATCCTTGTTGTGGAGAGATGCCCCCCCAACCACCCACTATCAACTTCCAGAGTTAGATGTTCAATTATTTCACCATTACACCATCTGCCCCCAAATTGGATAGATGGTCAACTTCAGTATTACCTTCTCTAAGAATATGATTAAACATTACTTGTTCCAGACGATTCATCCAACCCAAGGCCAACTCGATCTTAGCCCCCAACTTCCAATTTAGAACCTTCCTCTTCCTTAAGGAATTTATCACTAGGGAAGAATCTCCTTCAATTACCACTTTCCTTAGGCCTAGCTCGAAGCATAAACCCAAGCCCAAAATCAATGCTTGGAACTTTGTTGTGTTATTTTTCCTAGAGGACTAGATTCCATTCTACCCAATATGCAGCCCTCACAATTTCTGACTATACAACCAACAAAGGAGACCCCAAGATTTCCTCTGGAAACCCTGTCAAAGTTTGATTTGGCCCACCCCACTTTAGGTGGCAACCAACTCACCTTGCTTCTGTCTATTTTCATGACCTCGCCCCCTTCTCCCACGAAGGCAGGGGCTCTCAAACCAAACCAACTCCTTCTGATCATTGCATCCCATATTGTAAATTTCATCTTCCTTGGATTGAGCTCTTCCAATCTAGTGTTGACTACTTCCACGATGCTTGCCTCCATTTTTCTTTGTAATCTTTGTTCTGACAACTCCTTGTCCTAGAAAATGTGATGGTTTCGCTCCTTCCAAATCTCCCAAATGATGATTGATGGACTCACAATCCAAAGAACATCAAACATTGACTGTTTGTAGTGGATTGGCCAGCTCCTTAGCATCTCTAGCAAGCTGGCCAAAAATGCAGAGTGCCATTGTAGTTTGGCACAAAGCCATTTCCAACAGTGTTGCGCGTATTCACAATTCAAGAATAAATGGTCTCTTGACTCCTCCGCCATCTTACACAAGGAGCATCTTGAAGGTCCCTGATATCCCAACTTAGCAGACCTATCCACTATTAAGGCTCTTCCTTGGGAGGTTGCCCAGGTAAAAATGCTAGCCTTTGGGAGGCAAAGTTTATTCCAGAAAAGGCTGATCGAAAGATTAGAATCAAAAGCTCCTTCACTTGCCAAGATGTTATAATGATCCTTCGCCTTATATTCTCCACTCTAAGAAGCATTCCATCTAATTTTATCACTACCCTGCCTTATACAAAATTTTCGTCCTTGCGAGATCTGCTCATACAGATTTGCCACTTCACCTTGGAATCCCAACAACCTGATGCTCTTCCATTTGTAATACACTTCTCCCTGCTGAGTCCGGTCCTACAAATAATCTCTTACTCTATCTCCCCACACCTGCTTTGTTATTATCCTCACTTGAGCCAAATCCTCAATTTCTGCTAATTTTTCAAACCATCCCAAGAGTCTTCCTAGAACAGGGCAACCTGACCATCCTTTATTTCCTAGGTTAGATAATCCAAGATTAAGTCCCTCGAGTTGCATATGAAGTTCCAGATGTGGGACCCTCTGGGAAGGTGTCTAGTTGTTAGCATTGTGTGTTCTCCATCATTGAGATACTTTTCCCTGAGTAATTCCACCCATTTTAGATCTTGGTTTGTGTGAAATGCCCATATGAGTTTTTCCCCCAAGGCTTTGTTTTGGAGCAATAAATTTTTCATTCCCGCCCCATCAACTTCTTTCTTCTCACATACCTTTTTCAATTTTATCAGTGGGAACTTATGTTGTTTTGAATTACCTTTCCAAAAGAAGTCTTTCATCTTCTTGTTGAGCGATTTGTAGGCCCCAACAGATAATGGTAGGCATGACATCATGTAGGTTGGTAAGGCCGCTATGACAGATTTCAATATCGTTAGTCGCCCAGCTTGGGACAACTAATCTTCTTTTCCATGAGGCCATTCTATCCTTCACCTTATCTATAAGGGCTCCCCACATATTAAATTTTTGCACACCTTTATCCAATGGTAGGCCAAGGTACTTGCATGAAGTCTTCCCTTTTTATATCCTAGAATCCTTAAAATTTGAACCTCTCTTGTTGTGAATGTGTTTAGAAAGAAGACTTCAGACTTCACAATGCTGATATCTTGCCCAAAGGCCAGAGAGTACTTATCAAGTATGCCTTTTAATCGATTGGCCTCCCTTTCTGTTGTTGTACCAAACATGAAGGTTTCATCTACAAATTTTTGATGGGTGACCGCGCTTTGGTTACTTGTGACTTGCAAACCGCACACAGACCCACACCTCGCACTATTAATTACTCTCCCTAGTGCCTTAGCCATGGTGATGAATAGAAAAGGAGAAAGGGGGTATCCTTGCGTCAAGTCCCTGGAGGCATTGAAGAAACCTTCTGGGGGACCGTTCACACTACATAATATCTTGGACTTTCTATCCACCCAAATATCCAATCCAACCACTTCTTCTGAAAGCCAAAGGATTCCATGGTTTTGAATAAGAAACACCAGTTCACTTTGTCATATTCCTTCCTAATGTCAAGCTTCAACATCATCGCTAGTTTCTTCAATTTATGCATGGAGTGAATTAACTCCTGAGCTATAATCACACCATCAAGGATTGACCTTCCCGGAACAAACCTAGTCTTCTCCTCCGAGATGGTGAAAGGAATAATACATTTCACCCTATTCACCACTGCCTTCGCCAATATTTTGTATAGTGTGTTACACAAGGCAATTGGTAGAAATTCCTCCATAGCCTCAGGTTTCTCTTTTTTGGGGATGAGCGCAATAAAGGTGTTGTTGAATTCTTTTAGCACACATCCCGACTCTCTTGAGTCTTCAATTGCCTGAGTAACATCATGCTCCACGATGTCCCAATTTTTTTGAAAGAATGCCATCGGGAAGTCATCTAGCCCTGACGCCTTCTCCAAATGCAATTGAAACAACACCACCTTAATTTATTTTTCAGTGAGTTCAAAAAATAACTATTCATTATGTGTCTCGGTCACCAACCCTGGTATGTTTCTTAGCAATTCATTATGTACCCTTAAATTGGATCCCTCATAATCATTCAATAGTGCTTGGAAGAACTCCAGTGTAGTCTTCCTAATTTCAACTGGATCTTCCACCATTCTCCCATTTGGCCCTTTGATGGATGAGATTCTATTTACTTCCCTCCACACCTTTGTTGAGTTATGAAAATATTTCGTATTCCCGTCGCCTGCCTTTAACCACACTTCTCTGGATTTTTGTCTCCATAAGATCTCTTCTTTTTCCAAAACCTCATTCAATCTTCTAGTTAGAGCTTTCTCCTCCTCAAAGCTGTTTAGATCCATCCCCTCCGCTATTACCTTCATTTCAACCTCTTTTAGAGCTTCTTCTATCTGCCTTCTTTCTTTGAAGATATTCTTGAAGCATTCTTTGTTCCATTGTTTTAAGCTTTGCTTGACTGTTTTTAGCTTTGTCATCACATTGAACATTTTTGAGCCACTAGGATTACATCTCGTCCACCACTGTTTAACTAGCTCCCCAAGATTTGGATCCTTGAACCACATTGATTCGAACTTGAATGGGCATCTCATTGGGCTTCTTTCTCCATATATTTCCAATTGTACTGGAAAATGATCCGACCCCACCCTAGGGAGGATTTTGCATTCCAAAGTGAAGGGAAACTTGCTTAGATCCCCCTTAAAGAAAAACCTATCAAGCTTTTCTGTTATGCTGCTGAACCCTTTTCTCCTATTTGTCCAGGTGTAATTTCCATTCCCCATTTGAGTTTCTATTAGCATGTTGTGTTCTACAAAGTCCTTGAAGTCAGCCTGAGATTGAAGCACTCTACTCACACCCCCTTTTTTGTCTTTGTCCATCTCAAAATGGCATTGAAGTCCCCCCCCCCAACACACAAATTTTTTGCTCTGACTGATTCAAAACTAAGTCTAATTCTTGTCAAACAAGCCTTTTATGAATGCAAGAATTAGGCCCATAAACATTAATGAGTAAGAAACATAAACTTGATATGAGACTTCTTACCTGGAAAGCGATCCAATGTCTGCTGCTATTGACTTCTTCAACTAACATCGCTTGTGGCTTGCAGAAAATCAACAAGCCACCAGAGGCACCTTTCGCATTGACCCTTACAAAATGCTAGGACTTCAACTTGCTTTCTAACATTCTCCGCTCCTCTTCATCTAATTTTGTTTCCTGAATCAATCCTAAATCTACTTGAAAATGTTCTAATTGATGCCTGAAAGGCATCATTTGTTAGGGGAGTTTAAACCCCTAACATTCCAAGTTAAGATCTTCATTGCTATTCAGGAAGAGCTTCACTCTTCCCTACTTTCAACATCTCGTTGATCTTCTTCTGAACACTAGCCTCCCCGTCCCATTTGAGTTTTTCCTGGTTCAAAATTCTGCCTTGCCTCTTACTTTCCCCACAATCTAGTGAGGCTTTTTGCATATCCTTCTGATTGATTCCTAGTTTCTTAGACTCTGTTTGACTCACCATCGTAATTTTTAGTTTCTTACTCGGATTCACACTAGTCCTATCATCAAAAGGAAGATCATCGTCCTCCAAACCAGGACAATTCATCCAATCCTGAAATTCTTCTTCATCATCCATCCTTAGGGAACTACTTTTTGCAGCCTTGGCAAGTTCTACCAACTCCTTCCCGACCTCTATCAATGAATCAAGATCCTCATGTCTACATTTGTTTCCTAGTAGATCTATAGATTTTGCCACTTTTTCCTTTAATTCACCCTCTTGAGCACCGTTACTCATGCCCACTTCCTCCAATCCTTCAGCTAAAGGGGGAACCAACCCCTCCCCTACATCTGCAACCTTGGTTCTTGAGGCTTCCTCCTGCAACTAATTTGAAGAGAGTTTCGGGCTTTGAGGAGCCTTTGGACTTTTGTGATCCTCCTTAGAGGTGTGTTTTTGATTCTGCCTTCTTCCCAAGGACTTGATGAGCTCCGATTGGGAACTAGATTAGGGAAGATCTTTTGCACCCAGACCCCCCAATCTGTCACCAATTTGATTTCATTCCACTTCTATCCTAGTTTTTTTTCTACACACAACCTTATTGATGAGCTTATTCCATTTGGGTTCAATCTTTCCTTTGCACACACATAGGTCCCCAGACTATTTCCAATGTTTTCTAGGATTGCTGGTGTCCAAAATTCTAAAGGCAAGTCAGGCAATCTCCACCATTCTTGAACTACTTCCATTTTATGCAAGAATGGGTTAAAACTGACTATCCAACTCCAGAAATAAAAACCAAACCCATCCAGGAGCCAGACACTAGATTCAATTTGCATCTTGATCTCTTCCATTTGGGCACATCACCACAAAGTACCTATTTTCCAATCTCTTCAATTGTAACTCCGTACCCCATTTTCCTTGCCACCAATGCACTAGAAAGTCCCACTTGAAATCTTGCCCTAACCACTTAGCTATTAACCCTAACTGGTTGAGCCGCTCTCTTTCCCTCCGTAGTTTCTCTATGCTTATCAACATTTCTTTCTTGGGCCTATTCCCCGGATCAACCTTGTTCCTCTCAGATTCTTCGCAGTTAACTCTTGATCTCAAGGGGTTACCATGAAATCTAGGACCGTTGTCAATGTTTCCTTTCCAATTTCTCTCTGCCCCTTGGTTCCACCCCCAATTAGGGTTTCAACCTCCTCTAAACTTACCCCTCCTTTTCATTCTTTGGTTTCCAAATTCGTTTCGATGCATCCAATTTTGCGGGGCGTACCCGTGATTCCTTTGCCAGTGTCTTCCTGCTGGGGCTCTGCTACTCTCACCCACATCTTTCCATCTGCCTTCCTTCTTCTAGTTTTCACCAATTGCTCGATTCCTAATGTCCTTTGGGAAGAATTCTACTTCAACATCTCTAGCCCAATGCCCTTGACCTTTGATTGCCTCAACCGCACCCCCACGCCTCAACAGCCTGCCATCTTTCCCACCATCGAAACCTTGGTTTGCTTCCCTTCGCCTCCGATCTGTGCCTGCTCCTTCGCAGTCCATTGTCTCTTAGTGTTACTATTAATATTGTATTCATTTGTATTTTATTAATAATATAAATATAAATATTAATATATTAATTACATTATTATGTATATTTCTATTTAAAGTTATTTTATTTGTTCAAGAGTTGAGAAAAGTTATTTTATTTACAATAATCAATTTATTACTTAATAGTTATTTTATTTTAGAATTATTTAATTATTTAATTTAATTTACATTGTTTACTTTTGTTTTTTAATTCGAAGTTATATTAAGAATTATTTTATTTACATAAAATTTATTTTATTTATTTAAGTTATTTTATTTTAAAATTGTTTAAGAATTATTTTATTTTATTTAAATTCTTTATTTAAGAATTTCTTTTAATTCAAGAGTTTATTTTATTTTATTTATTGAATTATAAATTATTTTTTAATTATTCTAATTACTTTAAAACTTTAAAATTGCTATTTAACATAGAGGTTGTCCAATATCAATTCTTTTAAAATTTAAATGATTTTTAAAATAAATATAAGGATTTTTTTTAATACGTAAAACGTAGGTAAGCTGCATGTATTATAGTGAATTCAAAATTTTACATTCGTTTCTGCGCGCAAGAGGCTGGGATACATTCAAACAAAAAAGATTAGCCACAATTTCAACTACCACAAATTCTTCTATACTGCTGACGAAGGTCTCCATGCACGAACAAAAAATTAGCCACCCCACCCATTCTCCCGCCCTTAGTCCTCTTCATCATAGAACCTTGTGGATTCCACTAGATTAGCAAACTCTCGGCACCACCGCAGATCCACAACCTCATTCACCCCCAACATATGGCATAGGAAATTATATCCAATGGTAGCCCAACGGCGATGCTGAGCCAATCCAGCCGCGTCCAAGTTCATTATGAAGGGATGCTGAACCACCTCCACCCCTCGCTGAAACATTCCGTCTATATCGTCTGGCATCGACAGCCCAACTCCTAGCTCTGCCATCACAACCACGTCCACGTCGCCTACCAAAATTGCCACCTTGAACACCAACCTCAACATCACCAGGCAACACAACTTCAAGAGGTTGAGATCCAACATAGAAGCCAAGAAGCATGATGAAATATCTTTGTTTTCCCTTACCCTATTTTTGAAAAACAAAAATCCTCGCCGATGACCATCCTCACTGCCTCAAGGCAAAGAATATCTTTGTTCAGGAAAATTTTCTTTAGCCTTTGATCGGAGATAAATCCTACAAAAGCTGATTGCTTCTTTGAGCTCCCAAGATTGATCAGAGTATCCATATTTTTGGTGATCACAATTGTTTACAACCTCTGAAGATATAGGCGCTCTCTTGGTGCATCTCTCGGAGTGCCAACCGTTCACATTTATTACTCCTACCTCCTTCCACTAACACAAGCATCCATACGACTCCTCTGCTGGTAGAATTTATTTTTGGCTTGTGTCTTGTACTATGGAAAAAATATTAATACATATAAAAAAAATGTTTTTAAAATATAAAGCTAAAATTAAATTTTTAAAATATTATTAATTTTATTATTTATTTCATTATTTAAAATTTAAACATATTTAATTATAAAAAAATCTTCCTATTAAACTAGCTTAACTTACTATTTAGTGAATAGTTGAATATCAAAATTATATACTTGGAATTAAGGCCACAACCTTGATCAAATTCAAAGTCAAAGGAGACTCAAGTATAGATAGGTCAAAAATACAACATAAGAAAATCAAAGACTACAAAAATACAAGTGTTTTTTATAAATGAGAACATAGAAGAATTAAAATATCATATTATTAAATTCAAAGGGGATTGTCAATTAATGAAAAGAATCAATGATAGAAGTTGGGCAAAAAAATAAAGAAATAAGAAAGATGATGAAAGTATATATGCTTTTATAAAAATGATAAGGGAGAATAAAGGTCAAACTAAAAAACATAATTTGTCAAACCCTAAGACAATATAATCTAACAAGAATGAAAAAAAAAGAGAAACTCCTACCTCCACAATCTCAATGCCAAACCTAAACTTTATTTTCTTTTCTTTCTAAGAATGCAATTGAAAGCAAAGCAAAAGAAAAATATCTTATATTATTTATACTATATTATAATAATCTAATATTTATATTGTATTATATTATATATAAATTTATATATATTATATATAGAAAATAAATATGACATATATATATATATACTAATATATAAATATTATAGTTTATAAATATGATATATAAAATAAAATAAAAGAACACCAAAATAAATATTTTTGAAATTACAATAGGTGGAAAAGGATTTCAACAACAATATTTTTGAAAGAAAATACAAAACATTGGAAGAGAAAATATTAATACTTTGTTAATGCATCTCTCTATTTTGGTGGGTCCCACATATTTAATAGGTGCATTTTGTATGATGTTATGTATGCTATATCTCTTATACATGCATTTTACGTAGTCTATCAACTAATAAAAATATATATATTTAATTATTTAGATTATTTTATATTAAAAGTTCACTATTATTAAAACGTTGAATTCAAAGTACATTTACTTTGCACCCTCCACTTGTGTTAACACTTGCATTGGTCGACCTTACAAAATATGTTGCTATCTTCATTCATCAATCATGACGTCGGTTGCCTTTCCACCAAGATACATTGAATTCTATTGAATGAATGAAGGAATTTTAATGACATCCACGAGACCAAATGGCCTTAGGGACCAAAGAACACAACATTAGCACATTTTCAGTTCTTTTTGATGTCACCTCTTCTATTATGTATCTTGACCAAAAAACTTGTCGTTTGGTGGAGTCTTGATTCATTAAATAGCCCATTCAAACTGCCTTCCTTCATGATGTTTTTGAACCGAAAATGACTATCCTCATATGCCACACAATTGGAGATGAAGTGATGTTCAATTTCAATCACCATTTTGTTGCAAAAAATGCAAATTCTTTCATCCCATTCCTCCTTGGGGACCGTCCATCTACCCGTCTCACATCTAAGATGATGAGAGCTAGTCCTTCAACTTTTCATTAAGTAGTATGAACTTTAATTAAAAAAAGTTGTCTAAATGAAAATAAATCTAGTACTTTGACTTTTCATAATTTAATTCCAATAGCTTGATAGATAGTATTATTTGATGAGTACAACTTTGAAATTTATTAAACCATATAATTTGACTTGCTATATTTTTATATATCTGTATATATGACACTTTAAATTATTATTAAATTGTAATATATATATATATATATATATACAAGCAAATACAAAGTGCATATCATTGAAAATACATGCTCACCAATAAAACATAAATGTTGTATCTTAGCTCATCAGTAAAACACAAATATTATATCTTGAAAAAAAGAAAAATTCTTGTTATGTCATTAGTCATATCACATATGGATATCCTATATTAAAATAATAATAATGCAAAATTAGAAAACATTGATAATTAGTAATAAATGCAAAAATCTTAAATTTGCATTTATTACTAATTATCAGTGTTTTCTATTCATTATTAGTGTTTTCTAATTTTACATTATTTTTTTAATATATATAGGATATCCATATTACGTATGACTAATAACATAATAAGAATTTTTATTTTTTCAAGATATGCTTATGTGAGCCAAGATAAACATTTGTGTTTTATTGGCGAGTGTATTTTTAATGATATTTCCTCTACACATAATTTTATATAATTATTTCTTGCTAGGTTTAAAATTGATATTTAAATATTTTTAGATGGATGAATTTAGGGATTAAATTATTTTTAATGATATATAATTATTTCTTGTTAGGTTTGAAATTGATATTTAAATGTGTTTTTAGATATAGGTGAATTTAGATATTGAACTATTTATAATTTTATATAATTATTTCTTGTTAGGTTTGAAATTGATATTTAAATGTGTTGTTAGATAGATGAATTCAAGAATTAAATAAAACTTTAATTTTATATAATTATTTCTTGCTAGGTTTGAAATTGATATTTAAATGTGTTTTTAGATAGATGAATTTAAAATGTATATGAAAAATAAAATAAATTTGTAAAATAAAATAAATTAACTCAAACAAAATAATTTCAAATTGATGGATGTATTTATGATATGAAATTAATAAATTAATTTATTGTCAATTTATTCTAGTTAAATACTAAATTAAATTTTGAATTTGGACTACAATTTTACAATATGAGGAATCAATCAACAAAATAGTAATACAATTTTACAACTTAGAGAACTAATATATAAGAAAACAATTATATTATGCAATATAATTATTCTTAAAATAATTTATATATAATTTTTTATTTATCAATAAAATCTATTATATGCAATTGAATTTTTACTTAAAAAATTGTATGCATAGTTTCTAAAATTTGTAAAGTTTCTAACATAATTATTTGTCTTTAAATATAAGAAAATTATATATTGAAGTTTTATATATTATTATATTTTTTTTTTTTATCATTTATTGGTATTTTTAAGAATTATATTTATAAAAAAAATACTTAATTAATTTATATGATACATAATAATGTATTTAAAAAAAAACCAAATGACTTGCATTACTTTAAAAATAGAAATTTATATTTTTTTCATATTTAATATGTATGATTAATAAAATCAATAAAAATGTTTTAATATAGAAGATTTTATATAAAAAATAAAAAATAATTATTTTTTGACAATTTAAATTTTCCATAAAACATCAAATGAAAGACATTTAAATGATCAAACCATCACAAAATTTTCAATTTTTTCATATGATAGATATGGATGGCCGTCAAATTTCAGGCCTTGGTCAAATCATTTCTTTCAATAGTTGTTAAAGCCTAGTGAACTATGAAACAACTTTGACAACACCTAAGCAGCCATGGAAGGAGGGACTTGTGAGGAGTTATATGTTCCGAGGTGTAATGCAATCGGACTCTCTATCCATGATGTGTCTACGTGGGCCTAGGGCATCTGTATACAGTGACGTTAATGAAAAATGGAAAAACTATTGGAAAGATGCGAACAGACAAAGAAGATTGACAATTACAAACGGCTAGGATCGTTTTCATCGCATCTTTTATCCAACAGTCTATGCCGTTGACCTATAATATCAGATCGCCTTACTTCACATAGGGAACTAAACTTTTTCCATAATTCTACCAAAGTAAATATTTACCGTAAAGTTTTTGCCACAACTTTAGGTGAATAATAAATATGTCAAATAGATCTCGAGATAGTTCATAAAATCATTGTAAAATTAAAACCTTGTAGGCATTAATCTTATTGCAGGATAGTCATTTATTCTTCAAGACTATCCGCAACTATATTATTCAGAGTTTAATCCGATTCCTATGGCAGCAGGCATTAGGCACACTGCAGAAGTTCCTGTCATAGGAGTAACTGCCACACTTTTTCATAAAGACGATAACAAAGCGCTAAATGATTTCTGAGCATAAAATTAACTAGCAAACACAAATCATCGAACATTGTAAAATGAGCATGTAATCGCAGAGAGTGAATCTGTATTCACAAGATCGGAAGATGAATGATTACCAGCGAATAAATATAAAATTCAATCTATTCGCTAGCTCTTGCACTAGCTAAATTTCCATTTCTATCTCATAGCTTCATTGTAACGCCCTGCCTTGGTTACCGTTAAACAAAGTGTAAAGAGTAAAGTTAATCGAATAATTTTTATTTTTAAAAGATAATTAATTACACAATTGCTATAATATTACCAAGACGATGTTACATTAACATAATAAACATCTTTAATGTATAATCATAAACATAAGTACAAATTTTAATGTCATGTAAGATCCAGTTTATAAAACTACATACAATCAAATATCCCAAATGTCCATTTTACATAAAGTGAGATTTCAAAGAATCTCCATACATCAAAGGTGGTACAATCAGTACACTTTTATACAAGAGATGAATTTACAAAACAGATAGTGTTCATCTGACATCTGATACAATATCCACGAACAAGCTCCGCATCAACAGTCACGAACAAAGTAGTAACTGGAACCTGCTGCAAGCATAAGATCAACTGCAAGAAAATTCTAAGAAAGGTGTAGCACGGTTTCCTCCCGACCATGTGGAACCCAAAGGTCCACTCCCTCCGTGCTAGGAGATAATGATAGGTCCACAAACAATGAAGACTGAACATCACGTAAACGTGGTTTACAATACACATCACGACACAACGATTACAAATCAGAACATATACAATCCCAGTAACATATCACATTAAATAGAAATCAGAACATAAGGAACACCTTAATGATATAGACTAAGAGTGTCATCACATGGTCGGGATATGTTACCCTGGTGAATCTTCCTAGACTACCGGCCCTCTCCAAGAGTTACCCTAGTAGCCTCTACCGATTCCCGACCCCTATGCAGACCAATGTGGAGTCACTTCATCTTTTAAGAGGACAAGATGACGACTTGCCATTCTAGGCCTTCTCAGCCTTTTCTCAACCTAAACGAGCGTTAAGAAAGTAGGCGAGACAAACATTATCTGATTTAGTGTTTAGAACTACCCAATCCCTAATACATTAGTTAGGTTTTCACTGAATTATCACACCTACGATAGGTTACCCAGACAATCACTTCCGGATTTCGGCGTCTACCGCAAGCCACTCTTCTATAACATGACTCAACATAAAATCAACCTAGGGGTAGCTATCAAGCACAAAAATCAAAACCAGAACGTTTATGTCCTTCACTAGAGGCAAATCACAATCTCTAGGATGTTACTTCAAAAGACCACAAAATAATACAAAGCTATACCCCCACATAAGACAATTGTAATATGAGCACCATCATAAAAATGTAATAATCTTACCAATACAAATTCCATCTTTCAATCTTTTGATGAAAATAAAATAACATCATCAATATTACTCTATATACTCGCACCAAATAGTTACAATTTACCAAACTTCAAGAGTTAAAAAATTACAATAACAAACTATAGATATTAATTGATCACATACTATTTTAAGAAAACACATCAATAACATTATAGAATAAAGATATTTTAAATCTTTTAAAGAAATAAGATAAATCACAATAAAATTCTATAAACTATCCCTTATTAATTACAATACTCCATATATCATGGATTATAAATTTCTCTCAATAATTTGTTGGTATTATAATTGTTATATAATTTTTATAAAAATACATTAATATATAATATGTGAGGGATTTATAATTAAAATAATTCACATTACATATCACAAATCTAATAACCTAATTATTTATTTTTAATTAAAATCTCACACTTATACATTACACTTGCGCTTTATAAGTATCTAATAAGATTTCCTAATTAAGGAATCTGCCAGTTTAATACATGCAGAGATAAGACGGTAAGAGATGAGACGGTAAGGATAAGATATAAGCTCTCACAAAATAACACATCTTTAAGTATAAGATAAAAACACCATGCATTCTATGCGAGTATCAGTTGCAGGCAAACTACTCTCATGCACCAAGATTCCTTATAACGCAAGATAAGTTTAAAACCCATGCAGACTTGTATCCTACAGCTGAGAGATCAGTAAATAAAGAATTCATTATTTGCCATGCATAAAATTTATAACTTAAAATACTCCAACAGGAAACAAGAAACACTAACAATCTAAAATTTAATGCATGCAAGAATGTCACATCTCAATCTTCGCTGAGTTCGCGCCTTTACAAGAAATCTGTGCCTTAAAATAAGGATCTGTTATAGTAATTTTTCCTATGCAATTCATGGATAGTTTCTACGCCTCCGAAGGAAGATACAACGAACTTTTGAATACAAAGGCACTCATAATGCGGAATACATCAGATGCCTGATGAGTAATACCATTACAATTGCCAATGATCAAGTCTAGAGCGACAACATATACAAATTTTTATGTTCAGGTTTATTAGTTTAAATGAAAGGACTCACTATAACAGAGAAATGGCTATCGACTATGGTAAATCTTCAAACTACGGACTATTTAGAAATAGTTATTAAATGGAGGCTGTGTGCATATTCTAATAGGGAGATCAATGTTGACCAATCGTAGATCCTTCTATCAAAACAAAAGAATCGATATATAAACAAAGTATAGAGTTTTATAAGAAACTACGCACATATATAAGGAATAAAATTATAATAATACCTAATGACACAAGCCTTCAAGTTGGATTACTCGCATACAGGAGGATATTCTACATCCAAAGTCTAGACTTAGAAGGAATCTCAACCGTTTAGTAATAAGAATGATGTATAATTGCTTAGGGCGCAGATTTGAGGTTTGAGAATAATATAATCACAAAGTAAAATTCTGTTATAGCTCTGATATTAAATCAATAGGCTGTGTTCTCCTTAAGAAATTAATAGGAAATAAGGCTTTTACAGCTATAAGACTTCTTGAATCTAAGTTTTCTCAAATATCTAAAGACAACGCCTCTACCAGAGGACTCAAAATTGTAATTCCATGACTTCGATTTATTTCTACCTCACGCAGACTAGGTTCTTAATGCTATATCAGAAATTTTCAATAATACCATGAATATTAAAAGAAATCCATTACCGTTTTCCAATTTCTATCTTTTTGAATTCCTGGCAACTTCATTAATTTGTATTTTTAATAAAATCTGATTGCCTATTCTAATTATTTCTCTGTTTTATATGCAGGTTTGATATACCATTGATCTTTCCAAACGTTCAAAGAAGAAATTTTACAAAAACCTTAAAAAGAAGAAAACCTGGTTAATCTGGAAATCGAGCTGAAACGCACTTTGAAACCTTTTGCTGATTCCTTTATTAATTTTCCAGACTTCGACAGTGAAATTCCAATCAAGCCAACTTCAAAACACGCTTGTGAACAAAATCTTAAAGAAAAATTCTTCTGAAAACAATTGTCGTGAATCAAAACTGCTAAAAACTGCTGCCGTAAGAAATCTTCCCGTGAATGCACAATTCTCCAATTTTTTTGATATTAATTCATGCAATAAAGATTTCAATCATTCAATTTTAACTGATAGTTCAATTCGCATTGTAAATAACTCATTCAGTTCAACTCATTCTTCAAAATATCATAACAGACCTTTAACTGACAATCAAAGATTCTTATCTCGTCGAAAATATCTTGCTTTAAAAATATCTATTTCACACAATTCAATTTGCACAATTAAAACAACAATAATATTATTTTAATTAAAACATTGCAAAGAAATAACTTATTTAATTTAACTTAATAAATTAAATCATTAACGTTGGTTAAAACATTAATAAACATTTAATAAAATTAAATATTATATTTGCAAACACAAAACAATATATATTTGAACATGACAAGACAAACTGGGCTACACAGGGTAACACAGAGATACTCGTTCAAAAACGAACGATGGTTTAAAAGGACCTGTCAATACCTCCGACAACATATTTATAATGAATTAGGGTACACTCAGACCTGACAAGCAGGTGGAGCTGTTACCCGGTACCTGTGTCTGCAGGAAAACATCAAGGTTAAAACATGTATATATATAAACTCATGTTAGAAAACACACCGTGAATAAGAATTGCAGCGTAGCAGGGTACTCACGAATGAGTAATGCTACACTGTCTTATCCACCGACACAAACGAGCAAGATCAATCATATACAATCATATCAACATGATAACATAAGCAATAATTATAACCAATAAGCCATATCATGAATGAATCTATCACAGTATCATCGAACCAACATAACCAAATAACCAGGATATCAATGTATCATCCACAAAATCAAAACAACATAGTATCACAATGAACTAAGCATCTAGCAAGCAGAATCAAACTAAACAGTATGTCTAAACTGGAGGGGCACTACATTCATTTTATTGATTTAGCAACAATAATTTGATTTGCCTTGCTGTAATATTTTTTAATAAATTAGAAAGGACCATTGAGTTGCAATAGTTGAAGTCTTTTACAAATATTTGTTTTTGTTTGGGGGTTAACTATCATGAGATCAACTTTTTGCTAACTCTTGTATCAGGTGCATGAGGCTAAACTGATATTTCTTTGGTTGACAGTTAAGGGCTGAAGGGTGCTTATTTTTCCTGACACAATCCCAAATTCATTCTTTATTTATTGTATCTCTGAGAGTTTGAACCTTGCAGATGGTGTAAACAAGAAACATACCATCACACTTACCAATTGAACTACAACCCTTCCAAATGTATTTTAAAACTAATTGAAAAGATCAATTCAATAATCAGAATTGCATCTGCTAAAATTCTGCTTTGAAATACAAGCTTAGTCTACAACTAAATTCCAATATTAAGTTAATGTCCTCAAGAAAATTACACTTCTAACTGCAAATTGAAGAAAATTAACTTCACAGGTAGCTCAAATATGCTCAAAAATATTAATTACACGCTGGTCCAATAGGTGAGAATACGAATTTGATCGCTAGGTTTACATCTTAAGGGAAATTGAATGGTTGACAGTTTTATGTCATGGCATGTGTTAGCATGGATTGAAAGTGGGGTACACAGCCAAATCATTAAACATTTACAATTTTTATGTCTGCTGCAACTGACTTCTTGTCTCAAGGCATGAATGCTTAAAATCATGCCCAGTGATGATGTCTTGATCTCCATTACAAGATTGCCTTAATCAAATACTGTCTTTAAACTTAAATTTCTTCCAAAATGATTTTTGAATAAATAATAAACACGGAAATTGTTACAATTACAAAAATGCTACTAGAACATAGGGCATCAAATTTCTTGCCATGAAAATCAGTGTAGCAGATTTCCGCAAGGCATATGTAATTTTACAATTTTCTCTTCTATTCTTGTTAGTGTCCACCGTACATTACAAATGTTCGATGTGCTGTCAGAACTTAATGTACCCACTCCTCGTGAAGGATAAAACACCATTATTTTCACGTGCAATAGTATTCCAAATCTCCAACGTATGTGGATTGAATGTCCCAGCACCCCTATTGCAGTCATCCTATTCTATTATGCAAGTGCACACACAAATTGTGTGAAAATGATTTGTCATATAATCGGTACCTAACATTTTTATTGAAAATGGACTATAGCTTATAACAGTCATTCAAATTGCTCACAAAATGGTAATGTGACACAGCCAGCCAAAAAATGGAATAGGCTAATGCTACATTAGAAAACAAACAAGACAGATCTGCAATAAATATAACAAATATACCACACCAAACTGAGGACATTGGTTCATAGAGGCTTGTTCAAATTCCATGCCTTTCATTGTAAACCTGCAGGAACTTTTCCAAGCTGCAAGATAAAAACCACATACAAAATTTCAAATACATTAAATCCAAATTGTAAACCATAATTGTTCTGAAAATAATTTCAAGTTTTAATAAGACACACACCGCTGCTAGAAACACTTTAAAACATCAAAATGGATGCCAATGAATGAACCTAGGTGTTCTATGAACAGGTCCATAGTATATATAAATGACTCGAGAATCATAAAATATAACAAAAGATAATTTTAGGCTTTAGCTATAGATTTGAAATGAGAAATGATTAAGGTTAGCCGATCATTGGGTGTAAGTCAATTTCTAAGGCTTGCAATTAATCTTAAGAAGAAGACAAAAAGACTTTCGAAATGCAAATGCATCCAAGTATCAGTTATAACTTTGAATGCATTAAGTAGTATAAACATCCACAAATAACCACGAGAGATGAATAAAAATTGGAAAGAAACCACAGACATTCAAGGGGAGTGCAGAAACAATAGAAAACCTGAACTTGCATAGGCAAAGAACAATTTATGGTAGAAAAAATCAGAAGCTGCTTGAAGCTCTAAACAATAAAATGTCAAACAAACAGGTGCATGAAAATGCACATAAGTAGCATTTGGAAATCCCAAAATACATAAGCGGCTAAGAAGACAAGGGTCTAACAATAGAAGTGGAAATCCAAGATGGCAATTTCAATGCAACAAATGTCTTCTGTCCTTCCGAAGGCAATGTATGCCCATAACCCTTAGACTTTAGAGTGTTGTAACCCAAATTAAAATTTTGGCTACACTTAGGCATTTTGAAGAAATGGTCAAAAGTCTTGTTAAAATTGTCAAAAAAGGTCAAAATTGGGAATTTGCATGTCTTGCATGAGGGTGAAAAACTCAAAATTTTCAAAATCTGACGATCTGGGTCTGCTCAAAGCAACCTTGTCTACAAAACCCAAATCTTAGTTTTTCGGCCCTAAATTTAGGAAAATTTCTATTTTAAGAAACTTTCTAAAAATATAACTTTTTTTGGGTTTTTCTAGGTTTCTTCTCAAATGGATGCTGGATTTTTTTTCTAAAAATAGAAAGTTTGGCTTCCAGGGCTCAAACTGATTTTGATTGGCTTAAAATACTTCCTCATCAGGCTGGTCCAGTCAAAATCATTAAAAGATCAGTTTTTCCTTGGTGGGTCTATTCTGCTCTTTTAGAAGCTATTTGAGGAGCTCCAAGGCCATTAATGGAGGTTGCTCAACTGCCAGGTGTTAGATTCAGAGTCTCAAGCACTGTACAGATCAAGAAGTGACAGAAGATGATTGAGGAACGAAGAACGAAGGAGGGAAGCGGGAAAATCTTGAAAATTGCAAAATTTTGACTAAGTTTGGAAAGTTCAGGCGCCCTAGCTCAGTCTAGGCGCCCAGGATTCTGTGCCTTAGTCATTTTTCCATCCCAGCAGTCGAAGCATGATTTCCATCTCGACAGTTGAAGCATGAAGTGGTGAACGAGGAACGAGGGAGAAAGTGAAAAATGTGAAATATAAACTATCTCTGGAGACTTTGGGCGCCCCAGTTAGCCAGGGGCACCCATGATTTCAAGGTATTAGTTGATGGAATTAGGGTTTCTATCTCCAAGATGTTTTGTTCACAATTCTTCTGGCTCTGCAACGAATCCAGCAACAGGTTCATCAGATCAACGAGTCAACCAGAATCTCAGATTGATCGGAGGAGTCTTGACGAAGTGGCAAATTGCAAACCATGAAAATATCAAAAAAGAAACTGAGTTTGGGAACTCTGGGTGCCCCAGGTAGCCAGGGGTGCCTAGCCATTTGGAGGACCTAATGCGGAGATTAGGGTTTGCAAATGTATTCATTGTCTTCAGAATCCTATTAGCTATCCAGTGTATATCTCAGCTTGATCGTCAGATTTATCTGTCACCAGCAATTGCAAATCAAACAGAGGATAGAGAATGAAAGATCAAAGTTTGAAGGTTGAAAATCAAGGAAAAAATCTAACTCTGGAGATGCTGGGTGCCCCAAGTAGCTAGGGGCGCCCAAGCTTTTGAGGGCCCAAAAGTGCAAATTAGGGTTTGTTACCTCCAGTAGCTTTTCTTCATATTCAATCCAGCTCTTCAACGGATTCAACGACGAGCTCGCCAGAATTGTCAATCACCAAATATCATAGACTGATCGAAGGGGTGAAATTGTGTAAAATTGAAAAAAGTCAAAAGCAAAGTTGAAAATCTCAGAAAAAAAAAAACTAACTCTAGAGGAATTGGGCGCCCTAGCTAGCCAGAGGCGCCCAAGCTTTTGACCCCTAAAATTCAGCTTTCAGGAGATATCACTTCCAGGAGACCCCCCTCAGAATTCTCTGAGCTATCCAACGAGTCTAGCCATCAGTTCATCGGACCTCCTGATCATCCAGAAACGAGAATTCATCAGAAGATCAAAAAACATGCAAAATTGAAGAATGTATCAATTCAACTAGTTCATAGGATTCATTGAGTGTCCGGAAATCAAGATCAAATTGGAGTCAAAACACAAGCAAAAGTGGAAATCTAAAGAAAATTAGCTAAGTCTGCTAGCCAAAGGCGTCCAAAGTCTCATGCCTTAGTCAAATTTTCCAAATTTTATCTTTCAACATCAAAATGTGTCCAAATTCGATGTACATGCTCCAGAAGGGTTTTCATAAGTTTTAAAGCTAGAGAATAGAGCAGTTTTCAACCTAAAAACTTATTTAAGATGGCTTTGTTCATTCTTCACAATTTTTGTAGGTGGCGTCCAAGGTAAGAGAGGAGAAACATAAAATTTTTCTTCATCAAAGATTTGAAGGCTAAAACTTGGCGATTTTTTAGAGTTCTTCATATTTTCTTGATCAGCTCACACAGAGGCTTCCTTTTTCATGCTTTATTTTTCCAGGGCATCAATTTTCAGAAGAAGGGGGCCATCTTTTTCAATTTTCAGCAATCTAGGTCAGCTTGGTTCATGATTTTCAAGAACCTACTTTTTCTCACATGTCCAAGAAATCTTCAGTATTTTCAAAATCTGATCAATTGGGTTCATACAAAATGTGATTTTGCACAAAACCTAGCTCTCAGCTTTTTTTAGAAAAAATCAAAAATTAGGGTTTTTGCTTTTTCAACCAGCCATCAACAATTTTCAAAATCAAGCGATCTAGGTCTTCTTGCAATGAGATTCTCTACAAAACCCATATCTCAGATTTGGAATTTGTGCAAAACTTGTCTGAGCATAGTCAAGTTTATAGTCAATCTTCAAGTTTTTCAGTATGGAGTACTCTCCCATCGAATTCAAGACCAAATCAATGCTCTATCATGATTTCATCAAAACTTGTGAAATTGACTTGCATCATATCAAACTAGTGTTCAATTTGCGTGCTTTGGAAGATGCAGGCAATGTTGCAATTAGACACCTTGGTCATTCTGGATTACTTGCAGTAGCATCAATTCCCGTTTCAATGCAAATTCTAGAGTTCGTAATTGCTTGTATCAAGCATTACAACCCCGCAACACGAAAAATTCAAGCAACAAATGGAAGAGTTGTTTGTAGCCTCAAGCCGGACATGATTGAAAAGTGCTTTTCAATACCACCTTGGTCAGAAAATTTTGTCATCTCCATTGAAGAATGCGACAAGGTGTGGCACATGCACAAGGATAAATACCACAAGAAAGTTACAAAAAAATGGTTGGAGAAACACAACACTTTTCCTAAGAACATCGGGCATGGAGAATTCAAGGAGGAGTTTGCAATAATGATCACTCTGCTCAACCGAGTCACTGGTCAAGCAAAAGCTACAAAATTCCAGCCTTGGATGTTCTATATCATCTCTCACATCGTTAATAAATCAGAGCTCTATGATTGGCCAACTTTGATCAGCGATAGTCTTCACCATCAAATGACCGAATACTTCAAAATCCATGAGTTCCACATGATTTCATATCTAGTCTACCTAGTGGCCTTTCAAGGCAAATTCAAAGGATTGAATACCGTAGGAACTTTGGATGTACACCATGTTTATAATCATTACCCTCAGCTGGACTTTTCAGAGTCAGCACATCACTACAAAAGGGTAATTGAGGCATTCTTGATGCATACGGTGAGAGACCTAGACAACGAGTTGCATGTATGGATTTCATCAACTGCCAGGGCAGCAATGGTGGAGTGGGCTGATTGGTTCATCCAGTTTCCTACATTCTCCTACATCAGAGTGTATGGCTTCTCAAGTAGTCCAGTCATGTTGCCAAGATATCCTTCAGATGAGGTGGTTTTCATAGAGTTCCTGAGGCAAGTGTATGAAGTTCACACTTTCTTGCGGAATCGAAAGAAGGCTACTTTCAGTTTTCAATTTGAGTTGGGAATCTACAAATGTAGATCGTTGGTAGATGCAAAGTCAATGGGTGATGAGTTGTCAAAATTTGGTCTCAAGCCATTCAGCGAGAGGCGATCATACGATCCACATGGTGTCTTTGCATGTAATGTCCCCATTTTGGCCCTACACTCTTCAAGAGGATTTAGCCTATTTCCGAAAATCCGTAGGCTAAGCTGAGGTGGAAAATTAGAGTTTCCTCTTTCAGATATTGCTCAGTTGGCGTTCAGAGGATGTTGTGCAGACTTACTATTTATAGCAGTTGCTATTTTTAGCAAGTCTATCTTTTGGCAGTATTTGTCTAGCAGCGGTTCAATCCTTTGTAGGTTAGTGTTCAGTTTGGCTATCTATTGTTTTGATGTGAACTTACTATTTATAGCAGTTGGCTATTTTTAGTAAGTCTAAATTTGGCAGTAGCATCATCAGCAGCTCAACTCAAGTCATCTTGCTATCCATCAGTTTCAGTATTGGCATTGGTTTTGGTTATCTCCATGGACTGAGTTTTTATACTTAGTCAAATTTCATGTTTCTCAGTTGTACCCCACGCCTAGGAGTAATAACTTCATGTTGTTTTAAAAGAGGGGCCATTAAGGGGGTCAATTGTGCATTTAATAATTTATTAAATGCTTTATTGTTGCAAAGTGAAAAGGAGGTTGAGTAATATTATATTATTTCAAAAAGTAAAATGCAAAAAGGTGGCATCCCTTTTGGAAGTTGAAGTGATTCAACTTCTTGGAATTTGAAGAGTTCTTGTTGCTTCATTTGCCAATTGAAGTTTATATATTGCTGCTGTTTGAAGAGCTGATTATGCATATTTTTGAAGAGCAAAGTTACGCTGCTGGAATGAATCCAGAATCCGGCTAAGGGAAAGCTTAGCAAATTTACTCCATTCTTCGGGCCTGCAACTATGGTTCCCTAGGTGGTGGATTGAGAGTGTGCTTCATCCAGAAGTACATATTGAGCATTATTGTGGAGTTTTGGTGAGATATTTCCAGTTTTTATGTTGCTGGTTTATCATGGCTGAAAGTGATTTTTGTATACAGCTTTTAGTATGAATTTTATTTGGTTCTGGGTATTTGATCATTGCATTTCTATAATAGAGGCGACCATATTTGGAGGTTATCAAAATTTAATTCCAAGTTTCAGATTTTATTAAGCAAAATCGCCCTTGCAAGGAGGCCGTACCTTTTTGGAGAGCATTGGGATTCGTGCATAAATTAATGGTTGAGTTTAGATGCTATTTTATCATTGTGAATTGGGCGCCAACCTTCTCAAGAGCTTTTGCAAGCTATATTTCATCTTCTGGAGGTATTGTGAAGGAGTTGTGATTATTTTTATGTGTTTTCAGTTTGCTGATAATCATTTCCAGATTGCTGATTTTTATATCAGTTTGCTTCAGTATTCTGATTTTGGTTTTAAGCTTCATTAATTGAGAGGATATCAAGTGGAAAAATCTTCTATTTCATTGTGCTTTGTAAAGATTGTAATAACACTTGAAAATTGCAGTTGTTTATCATTGTAAGACTGTAAACAGTAGTACTGTTCCAGTCATTTAATTAGCTGCAAAATCTTATGATTAATCTCTCATATATGTAACCCCTGGATGGTTTACCGCCAGTGTGGATAAAGAACATTCTAGAAGTTTATCTCTCTTATTTGCAGCTATTTCTATTCATTGTAAAGCTAGTTAGTAGTACTAACAGCTATTTCATTTTATTGCTGCAATTTATACTTGATTACACTCCCACAATTGAGTGGTTGAGTTTTAGAATAAACATCTTCCTTGATTGTAAATTCTTCCCACAAAATAAGTGGTTGTGTGGACAGTATTCCCCCCACGTTAATAAGTGGAAGAGTGGATTTAAAGGCTGGCTTGCCGCCTAATAATTGTTGTAAACTCACCCACTAAATAAGTGGAGTATTCCCACTGCTTGTGGATGCCTGCATCAACAGATGAATTGTACTTTCAGCTCTGTTTATGCCTAACGATCCTCTAACCATATGCTATCACCTCGCCCACATTGGGATCTTGGTGAACATTCTTGGTTAGAGTTACTTCCATGCTGATTTGCTTTTGGAGCTAACGCTAATCAGTGACTTGTTGCTGATTTGTGTATTGAATTTTGGAAAAAAAAAGTTAAGGGGAATATTTCATTGCATCCCGTCTTTCTGGGTTTCATGAGCTTAAGGTTACCATGGATTATTTGAAGAGCACTCAGATGGTCCTTCAAGAATCCGAGATCCATGTTGATGAGCTTTGTTTGGAGTTAAATTTGGCTCAATGTTCATCACCTATAGTAGAGACTCAGTTGTTTATGACAGCCATATCTCATGAGGATAATGGCGATACACATGATGGGAATGAAGTGCCTCTTATGTTAGTCAATCACGGGTATGAGGCCTCCTTGATTTTAGGACAGGTGACTCATGTCATGGAGTCATTTGGTGGAGTTATGCATGAGGGTAGGAGTATTCCAGCCCTAACCCATTGGGTTCTACCTCCTACTTTGTTGATTGATGGCTGTCCTACCTTACTAGTTAGATAGTTTTTAGAGTACACTTTGAGGACAGCAGCTGTTTGGATGGATAGGAGGGACTGGAGTCACCACCTTGGTGTCAAAGATTGGTTTGATGATGAGTCTTTATCATCATATGACATTGGAGATGCCTTTTTCTCCATCATAGACATGATTTATAGGTGCATGTTGTTGTTCTGATTTATACCAGCAACTTGTTAGGGGTTGGTATGTGTTTCTATGCACCAGTGTTGGGCACCTTTCACATCTGCAGGAGACCACTCAGAGTGGGGTGGATTGTTGATGACACAAACACATCAGTCTTGGCTATATGTTTTGGCTACAGGTTTAGGCGTCACCAGTGGAATGAGTGCTCAAAATGATATTATGGGCACAAGGCTCTACATTGGTAATGTAGAGATTGTTAGTGGACAACCTTGCAAGGAGAAAATGACTTCTTCTGAAACTTGTACAATGGATCATAGTGCTGTTCCATCTTATTTTTTGGAGGATTGCAGAGCATCATCCAGTGAGGAACATAGCATTCTTGATGGTATATTTCTTTCTCTTGAAAGAAAATCAGAAAATTCTTTTTATGTAGTTGATCGTGACCTTTGGCCTAGTGAGAGGCATGAATGGAAGAAATAGTTGCAGGTCATTGAGGATAAGGTTGAGCAAAATTTGGTTCGCTTTGATAAGACAAATAATTTCATTGAATATTTCATTTGGAAAATTAATTTCGAAGAGGGACGAGAAGGTCCACGGGAAGGATTAAGGCCTCAAGTTTGCAGAAAATCAAGCGTGGCCTTGAAGACATAAGATCAGAGTACTTGAAATTGCTTTACGATAGAAACCTTGCCATCAGGGCTGCAAAGGGAGTTGATGGTGCTGTTGCTAGTTTTGTATAGCATGTTTTGAGTCATGAGTCATCTTTTGATGATGGTAATGAAATAGGAAATCCTCGTGACTACTCTGAGATTCCATTGACTCAGATAGGTGAATTTCACCTTGATTGCATAATGAGGTGTGTTCATCAGTTTACTTTCAGCCCACATACACAAGATTTGACCATGTCTTTGCTAGCACATAGAGGTGGGTTGAACAAGGGATTTTCTAGTTCACTCTGGTACGATATGTTTTCAACCACAGGTGATGAATCCAAATTTTACAGGTCTCCTACTTTGTTTTCTCCTATTGGTTGCCTTCAGAAGCAGGATTTTTAGTCTTGGTTCAGTTGGATTCCATAGTTTATCAGAGTGGCATAGTGGAAGTCAACAGGTGTTACGAATGTTGGACTTCCAATTTGTCCATGGGACCTAGGTGGAGTCCACCTATGGACAGTTATGATACATGAGGTTTATCACCATAGACTACAGTACTTGGAGTTTGCACGATGAGGTTATGAGCTTTTGACCAAGTGCCCAGATGGGAGTCCACCTATTGTTGCACTCAAAAATATTTTGTGTTCTTGGATGACTGAATTCAAGAAACAAGTGGAACAAATCCCTATGCGCAATTTACATGAGAATGATTTTCAGATTTGGGATCTAGGAGTCTTAATGCTGGTTGGATGGCTTCATTGACTGACAGAGTTTGACAACATCTCAGGCTTCAACTGCATATAGAGGTTAATGGTTGGAGCATTTTGTAGGGTCATTTGGGATCCGGGTGGATGGTGGACAGATGCAATTGGTATTTTTCTCTGGCTTTGGGTGCTGTGGTAGTTGGGTTGGTTTGCAGTTGCAGATTGCTTGAGGGCAAGCAATCTCTGGGAAGGGAGGACCTGTAGAGTTCCTTTCTCCAAGTGGAGATTTTTGTGATATTTTCTTATTTTGATAGATGCAACATTTTATCAAACTAAATATAATCATGCATAAACAGAACTTCGACACAAAGGAAGAGCACTGATCCGATAACAATTTCTGATTTCTAAATGAATGCACAATTCCGGATTTCATGAGATATGTTTCAGTGAAGTATACAATTTCAGACTTTCATTGGACATTATTACGATCAGAATCTCTGAGGAACAATGACATATTTACTATCTGTGACAGCATTATAATCCATACAATCTTTCCATGGCACATTTCACTATAACTGACTGGTAATGACAACAATGGTAGTAAGATAACAGCCTCTTTTAATAGATTTCTGAACATTAACTAGACTGATTACAATGAACAAAGGTTCAGGTTTGAGCAGCAGATTAATACTCAGTCCAAAATCAACCCTTACACCCAGGTATGAAGGAAATACTCTCAGAAAAGCAAATCAGACATGACTGTTATAGAATGGACGCTCCCAGACAATGCAAATGATGAATATGCCAATGTAATCTGTCCAGAAAGAACTTACAACATTCCAGAATTTGATAAAGTAATGATTAACTCAATAACTTTCAGACCTGGAATTAGGCATTCTCTATCAACTCAGGAAGTCTCGAACTGCTGCAAGGAAGACTCAGAAATAATGCAGACCTCTGTAACTAGGTTCTACCACGCCCAGAACACCTGTATCAGTCCCTTCGACCCTCATTAATATGCTGCAAACTGAGGTCGAGTGTTTGTGGTGACTCAAACAGCAACAAACTCCTCTTTCAAAGCCTCACGAATTGCTTTGGAGTTCAAACACCCAACACATGATGAGAAATGGCTGCTCAGAAGTTACTGGGAGGAGTAAACAGCATAGCCAACCCTAGTCTTGTTCGCACCCTTCACAGGGACCAGCGAAACCCTTCAAAATGCTCACACCTTTGCCAGATATGAACCTTAGACTCAACACCTAGGGTTTGCAAATAACCACGACCTTTAGAGATTGAAACAACTTCAAAATGAAGACATTCGATGAAGCCAGAATAAGCTCAGTCAGGGTTAATGCCAGAGAGCCAAAAAATAAGATATTCGTGCAAGGCCAAACTCTTCTCTGGGTTCAACACTGAAAAATTATGTTCTTTCTTCTACAATTCCGCCACTGAAAAAGACACAAGATTGCAATATCATCCTTGTAGAAGGCGTGAGTGACTTCCTCCATAATTCCAGCTAGGGTAGATAGTTTCACTACCGAAATCGGTGCCCTAGATTTTCCAACCCACAAGCCTAAGAAGCTTTCGAAAATCCCTCCAAAATGAAAGTGAGAAATAACATCAAGCATGAATGAGAAATGAGCCTCTCTTGTAATGTCCCCTATCTCGATGTGCCCTAGAATTCGCCTATTGATCACAAATTGCAACAAATTAGGGTTAGGGTTTCACCTTATTAAATAAATCTCTTGGATTGGAATCCTACATTTTGCCACATGAACAATATATGCAAACATGTATATATGCTTGTTAGGGTTAGACAATTTCATCGCATTGATAGATTATCAATCAGTACAAACAAGTTTGGGAGAAGGGATATGATGGGTCCACCCGAAGCCATATGCCAAGCCTAAGAGGTTGTATACCACAACTCTCCCCTTTGGCGACTTGTACTTGCTTTCCCGATCAAGGTCATGACTCTTAGAAGACACTTGCCAACCTGTGGAGTCGGGTGGAAATCAGGAGTGGGCTCTTTTGGCTCCTACCACTACACCTCAAGCCCTACCTTCATGAGGAGTTGGGTGAAGGTCGTAAGTGGGTTTTTGGCCCCTACGATTGGCACCTCAGGCCCTTCCACAAGATGGGTTCTGTTGTGACCTTTTCACACCTCGCCCCATTCGAAATGGGGACCCCCTAAATTTTTGCTCCATTCGGGTCTTTTGGCTTTGCTTTTTGGTCTGTCTCTCTGGTCTGTTCCTCCTACCTGATAGTGTACTTACCATTTGACCTGGATTTGAATTATGACCAAGTCTGGAACGTTTTTCTAGTGGATTAGGGTTTGTAATCTTCAAATTGCTTTGAGGTCAAATTGAGTTGGCTAATCAACTTCTGAGCTTAGCACTGCTGTTAGGATGCTTTAAGCGGGCTCCCTCTAAATTTTCATTGAATTTTGCAACCTTTCTATTTTTAGTAAGTGTCAATTTAGGGTTTGTTTTCTCAATATTTTCACGTTCTGACAATGACACTACATTCTGAGCACTTTGAACTCATCACTGGCAAAATTTGGGCAGAAATGGGCGACTTGCTATTTTTAGCAGTCCAACTTCCAGAGCAAATTCCAAGATTTATATGCAAAATTTTCAGATGCGTGTCTGGATATTCTTTGTGGGTTCTTCAAGACCTTCGCAGTGATGTGACATGCAGGACAGGAAATCAACTTTCAACATTCAGCCTTCGGAGGTTGTAATTAGGGTTTGCATGTGAGTTTTCTTAGCGCATGTTGGCACATTCTTTCTGGGTTTTCCGAGAGCTTCGCGACGATGTAACATGCAAGCAAAACTGGTCACTTTTCAGAAACTTGCTATTTTTAGCCAATGCTTGCATGTTGATAATTTTTCTGGGTTTTCCAAGATCTCTCGGGTAGTGTGACATGCAAAATCATCTGATAACCCGTTGGTCACTTTTTCAGACACTTGCTATTTTTAGCAGGCTAGTGCTGAGGAATTAGGGTTTCCTAAATTCAAGGGCAGAACAAGACAGTCATGCAAATGCAGCATCTAGCCACGATCAACACACTTCAGGCAAACAACACACCAAATTTGAAGACATTCTGAGTACTTACTATTTTTAGTAAGTTGCTAAAAATAGTAGGTACAGACAGGCATCAGGTCTCGACAGCTCAATCACATCTCGAAAGTTGAAACGAAGCAAAATCAAGCTTTTCAAAGTCAAAAGTCAGTTCAAAGCACGAAATCTGGAGAACTTTCTAAAAAAAGAAAGTCAGGGCAAGCTAGGGTTAGCAAGAGCAAATCACTCTAAATTTGGCAAAAGGCATGAAATACATCAAGTTTGATAATTTTTCAAGTCCAGCATCAAAATTCGCCTTAAAAGGCTAAAGACAAATAAAAAATTCTACCAAGGCAAAAATGAAAGTTCACAAGTCAAAATGCGCCCAAGCTTGAGGGAGTAAATTGAAGAAAATATTCTAAGTCTTCAAAATCGAAGGCATGACTTCTTATTTGCGCCTGGGCTAGTGGAAAAGTTGGAAAACTCTCTAAGTATGGAAAATTAGATGCTCACCCCTTGATATGCGCCCCTGAAGTTAAGTGGGGAGATAAGACTTCAAAATTTGACTAAGTCATCAAATTGGAACCTCAAAGGGTTATATGCGCCCAGGGTAGGAAAGGTGTTCAGTGTTAAGATTGAAAGCTTGACACATAAGGTGCGCCCCCAAGTGGAAGTTACTCACCCTAAATGCGCTTTAGGGAAAGCATGATTTGAAATTGGTCTAAGTCATGAAAATTGAAAGCAGGGCATGCTATTTGCGCCCAAGGCCATGAGAGGAATGTGAAATCTTGTCTAAGGTATTAAAAATGAAAGCCCATGGTCTCATTTGCGCCTTGCAAAGGGAGGGAGCTAGAAAATGTACTAAGGCATGGAAATTGAAAGAAGCCCCTATTGAATGCGCCCACTTAATAGCATGAAAGTTAAGAAATTTCTAAGACATTGGACTCAAAGCTCACCCATTAATTTGCGCCCAAGAACTTGGAAGGTGAAATTTTATCAAGTATTCGAAATTTGAGGCTTCCCCCGCCAAATGCGCTTGGAAGAAAAAGTTGAAGCTTGAAATTTATCCAAGGCAATAAAATGGAAGAACAACCTCTCATTTGCGCCCAACCTTGAAAAAGGTAAAAGCTCAGTATGCTGGATGCGCCTTCCCTTGAGAGATAAGCTGGAAAGATTTCTAAATGTTCAGAGTAGAAACTCACCTATCTAAATGCGCCTGGAAGAAGAAAGGAGCTCGAAATTTTTCTAAGGCACTTCAAATCTGAAGTCGAATACCTCAGCCATGCCTTGAAGAAGGAGATTAAGATTCTCTAAGTGTTGGATGATCGAAATTAAAAGCACATACTGCCATTTGCGCCTTGGACAAGAGGAGAAAACGTGAGAAGTTTTCTAAGGTAATTTGAATTTGGAGCGACATAACACATATACACCCAGGAAATAAAAGGTGTTTGGCAATGATCTAAAGCATTCGCAAATTTGAAGCTCTCCCCTATTGATGCGCTTGTGACTTGCATGAAGACAGAAAATTTTCCAAGTATCCAAAACTGGAAGTTCAGAGTATGAAACGCGCCTAAGGTGAGGAAGGGCCTCCAAAAATATTCTAAGTGAGAAAATTGAAAGATAACCATCTTATATGCGCCCAAGGGGATGAATCTGGTCTATGAATCTTTTTAGGCGTCACAACTTGAAGTCCAACATGCTATATACGCCTATGCTTGAAGTGGTGCAAAGTGTTTAAGTGTTTAAACTAGAAGTGCAAAGTCCTATTTGCACCCAAGCAAGTGGAGGAGTCAAAAATAAAAAAACGTCTAAGCCATTTAAAACGAATGCTCATGGGTGTAAATGCGCCCACCTTTGAAGGAAGAGGTTTAATTTTAAATTTTAAATGGAGTGTCGAGAATAAAAGCATAACCTCCAATTTTCGTCTTGGTTAGCAAAGGGGGATGAGTAAATATTTAAGATTGGAAAATTAAAATTCCCCCCCCTTTTTTTAATTGCTCTTGGCATGATATACAAAAAATCAAATGAAGATTTTCTATGGGATTCGATGGCTTTTAAAATTTCCAAAAGGCGTTGGAAGCAATTAAAAATTTCTTTGGGCAAATAAAGCGAAATTTTTCTAAGTCAGAGAAATTAATTAAAATTAAAATTTAATTATTTTCCAAAGTTTTAAATTAAATTCCCCCTTAAATTTGGACACATGAACTTTTTAAAGTCGGAAGATTTTAATTACGGGGAATTTATTTTGGAGTTATTATGGATGGAAAAAAACTTTGCCTAGCCGTTTTAAAGTGCTGACGATAATTTTTCAATTAAATGGCATTAAAATTAAATTTTAAATTTTAATATGCCATTTTTTAAAAAAAGCGGTGAGATTTTTTTAACTGAAGTAAGTTTTAAATGATTTTTCTCGAAATTACTTCAGTCAGCTGGAAGTAACTGGCAATCGGGAGGGAAATTTAAAATTTAAAATGAGGAAAGAATCTCCCGGAATAGCAAATTGCTATGACGACTGTAAGACGGCTGGAATATTCCCTCTTAAAATTAGAAAATCTCTAAGTCATGATGGAGAGAATTAATGGCATTTGCTAAAATAAGCACCAGCTTTCAATTATAAAAACCTCAAAGTTTTCATTTCTATTCACAAAATTCGAAGTTAAGATTCGTGCTCAAGTTGCTAAAAGTGATTGTTGAGCTGTGTGAGAAATTTATGAAGTTGTTGAATGCTGAGAAAGAATCGAGTTTGAAGTAGAGGTTGTTGAAGTTGAGAATTTTATTTCTCAAAGTTGCTGAGATTTAAAATTTTCGAAGTTGAGATTGCTGAAGTTGATTTCTTCCGGAGAGCCGAAATTATTTTGGCTGCAAATTGTTGAAGTTCGGAGTTTAAATTTATCGAGGTTTGGAGTTGAAGTTTTACTGCTGGAGTTATTAATTTTATTTTCTTTTCGCAGCCAACTCCATTTGCTAGCCATCTCACGAAGTTTTTATTTTAAAAGTTTGAATTGTAATGTTTGCTTCTCGTTTTGCAGATGGCTGAAAGTTGAAGAGCTGATGTTGCCGGAACAAGCAAGCCTGGAGCTAAAGCTGGAAATAATGAAGCTGGAAAGGAGAATGCCCCCAGGCAGGCAATCATCAAGAGTTTGAAGAAGTCTTTTATTCCGGAGTCTAAGTTCGTGTCCAAGTTCGGAAATTTGACGGATACTAACCTCGGTTCTTTCAACCTCAAGGCCTTCATGAGAAGGATATATGGGCAAGGTGGAAATCCTCCGATGGACGTCTCACACAACATTGTGAGGAGCGGATTGTATGCAGCAGCCGGTTTCCAGCCAGCAATTCGATGTCCAGAGCTGATTATGGAGTGCGCAAATTTCTACAATTCGGATCACTGGACAATTGTTTCTCCAAATGGCATGTTGTTGGCCAACCTCGCACCTGATGCAATTGGCGAGGCATTCGGGATCCTGGCCACAGATAAAATGTTATACAAATCCAAGGAGAAAGCTGACAAGATGTATGCCACATCTTTTGACAGGTGTGTTAAGAGGATTAACACTACATGGATGAGGAAGCCTAAGCCTCTTGGCGCCAAACTGCCAAAGCAAATTATTTCAAAGGAGCAGAAGTAGGAATATTTTGATTTGATCATGTTGCTCAGTCGAGTTAATGGTAGCCCGCAGGCATATGTGTTCGAGCCATGGATGTTCTTCTATATCAGCGTGGTGCTGGAAGGAAAGGCGGATGTGGATTGGGCGCAAATGATAAGTGATAACATCAATGAACAGTTCGAGAATCTAAGGAGAATGAGGACGTTCTACATGAGTTCGTGTGTTATCTACATGCTGGCACGGATGACAAAATACAAGGGGCTGGCGTACCAAGAGCCGATTGGGTGTGGCTTTAATCAGTTCAAGATTCATGAATCTTGCAGGCAATTGCATCTCACGAGCACCTCTGATTTCAAGAGGGTGAATGATGCCTTCACAATGCGCATCACGAGGACCCTTCAACGGAGATTGCAACAAAGAATATCTGAAGAAGCGCAAATGCTGATTGAAGAGTATGGGTTTTGGTTTGTCCAATTCCCAAAGTTCACCTATTTAAGGTTGCCGGGGTACAGTTCATAGGTCTACTGACTACCGAGGTACCCCACGAATAGAATGATAATGCTTGAGCTGTCTAGGCAATTGGTGGCCTATGACAAAATTATAAGAAGGGAGAAGAAGGAAGGAAGAAGAAGGGAGGTTTGCACTTCCCCATTGTTTTGGGAAACTCGCTTGAGGAGTGCCCTTCTTTGAAGGCAGCCAAGGAGGCAGAGGAGGAATTATGGTTCTATCAGTTCACTCTCCATTCCAGTAGGCAGGATTTTGATCCTCGGGGGAAGATTGGAACGGTGCAGGGTGAGGAATACAGGCACAGGGCTCACTTGGAGGATTTTTGGGAAAATGCTGGAGACGAAGCTGAGATTAGAAGAAGAATGTTCTCTAGGTTGCCTCTTAAATTAATCAGAGAGTGCGAAGTGGTCCAAGTCCTGGATCAGGTTGATGAGGATACCTGACTTACTCACCCAGACTATGAATTGATAAAGAACACGCCAATCCCACCACCAGATTGGGCTGAGCCAGAGATTACAGACTTAGACACTTTGTCTATGCCTGTCTTGACCTTCACGAGGAGTTGGGTAGAGGGGCATGTTCACAGGTTGAGGAGAAGGTCAATTGCCCTCTCGTACAATCTCATGGGTGATCGGAGACCACCAGTGTCAGCAAAGAAAAAGAAGCAAATTGCCCAGGCTTTGGAGCCGCAACAACAGGAGGAACCTATTCAGCCGGAACCTCAGGGATTGAAGGATACATCATCTACTTAGTTGTTGGCCCATTCCTCCGGTGTGCGTGAAGTCTCAATGTTTGCAGATCAGAGAGCTAGAGTGAATGAGGAGCTGGAGGTTGGAGAGGTCAACCAGCCGTTGCCAAGAGAGCTTGACAGTCAGAGTGCTAACGCTCCTGAGGGTGCCAATCAGCTAGAAGAAGAAGATGAAACGAAGACAAATATTCGCCTTGATCATGCGCTTGAGGCGGCCTTTGAAGATGAAACGGAACCTGACATTCGGGGTTTTGAGGAGGGTGACCAGCATATGGAGATAGATGAGCCTCAGCCAAATATCGCTCAAGAGGAAGTTCGTGAGGTTGAGGCAACAAAAGAGTAGCCCCTCATTGTTTACGGCGCCCCGCAAGATGTTCCAGGTTGGCTCTCACGTGCAATAAGGAGAGATCAGGAAGATGACGCTGACCTGGCAATAGAAATGGAGGAACTTTTAAATAGGACAAGTCACCTAAAAGGAAGAGGGCAAGGAAATATTCCCGGATGGAGACAAATGAGGCTAGTTCGCGCACTTTCCATGTTGCCGTTCCAAGGGAGGACCATGACTTAAGTGATGTAATGCCAGAAAGTTACACGGTAACTACAATCGAATTAGGGCGTCCTTCTGGAGCACAGGTAGTTGAAGAAGCTGAAAATTCATTCCAGACATTGAAGGACAGGCTAGTACGAAAGGAAGGGAAGTATAAGAGATTGAAGAAAGAGCATAGGGTGTTGGTTGGATATGTACAACATCTAGCACGTCCGTGTGCTTAGGAGAACCCAACAGTAGAGCTTCCGCCTGAGCTGCCACGGGAATCAATTAGTGGGCTCGAGGAAATGAAGAGGGCTATTCAAGAAGGAGATAAATGGATAGGCAATGTTCGCACTGAGGCAGAGAAATTCATGGCTGATCTTGTCTCCTCTTTTCGGAGTGCGTCTGGTATCCTCTCGTGCTTGGATGATGTCGTGCAAGCTTGGGATGACACTCATATATTCCAAGACAAAACCATTCCTCGCCTCGCTGCTCTGATGCGAGTACCCACGCAAACTTTGGTTGATGGAGGGGTGATTGAAGCTGGCAATAGATATGATTTTCTTGGATGGCATTCAGCTGCATTCACTGGAAGGGGCTTCTTTGATATGGCAGCTGCGGAGTCTTCTAAAATCAGGAAGGCCATGAGAAATATTCACGAGGGCATCCTCAATACATTGGATGCATTGTTTGCCAAGAGGCTAACTCCTGAGGAGATAGAGGTAGACGGATTGAAGGCAAGGCTGCAACCTTTCTTCTCCGAGATGAGGATGTTTTCTCAACTTGACTTTGAGAACATCTCTACATTTTCGGCAATTATTCAGAGCACACAAGAGTCTATTGAGACTTGGAGAAAGTCTTGTGATCGGCAGGAGCAGATGGTGGCTATTCTTGAGTATCAGCTTAATCTTACTCCGGCGATTTCTGAGGAGGAAGTTGATTTAGTGCTGGCCCGGTTCGTAGCTTACGCGGTCAAAGAAAAGAGCAATGGAAACAAGGTCATGGACAAGAATCTTCTGGAGGGATAGTGGGCATTAATTGCCCATAGTGGTCAAGGAGGAATCTGCTATTTTGAGATCATTAATGACGCCACTCCACCTTCTGGCGGTTTTTAGGGTAAATCTTGTCTAGGGCTGAGGTGGCTCAATCTGAGCCATCCAATGTAATTTGATTTGGACCATCCGTTGAGATTGGCCAGCTATATAAAGGGGAGTCCCCTCATTTGTACACTAGTTAGTCAGATTAGTGGATTATACATCAGAGCATACTAGAGAGTAGACATTTTTGTAGTTAGAGTAGTTTCATTGCATTGTTTGAAGAAGAAGGGGAATTCTCCCTTAGAGAATTTTGTAAGAAATTGTCATGAAGGCTATCATAATAAAAGAATTTCATTGATGGTGAACTCCACTTTTGTCATGAATAGTTTGTGAGGTTTCTTCGTCTTTCGACTTCAAGTAGGATTTAAGTTAGAGTAATTTTCATGTTAGTATTTAATTACGAGTGGTTGTGTTTGATTTAAGTGAGCTTCATTAGTCCACACCACTAACAAGCTTACTGATGGTAAGTTTGTCCTGCATGGTCAACTAGAATACCTTTTAAGTTTAACTTCGGTCAAGATTCATGTGTATGTATGCATCGTTTTGATGGTATTTGCATTGTTGGATCATGATTTGAACATCTTTTCGCTCCCTTGAAGATTGCACCAGCCTTGTCGAAGCTGTCCAACGGAGGCAAGACAACGTTCGGTCGAAGTTCATTGAAGTCAGGCCCAATACCTCTTGCATGCCCAATACCTCTTGCATTTAGCCTAGGATTTAAATTTTCTAAATCTCTGCAGCCATTCAATTCCGTATAATTCTGGTTAGTTTTAGGAAAGTCATACATCAACGCCAAATCATTCGCACAAAATCCCTTTCAAATCTTTAACTTGTTGTCAACTGCAAGTGTCCTGAACAATTGTGTAAGTCCCCTCGTGAAAACAGCAATTCACAACCAACCAACTGAGGGTATTCTAAGTATTTCGGAACCTTGGAGTTGAACGTGCGATCTATCTTGCAATCTTAGCGCATGGAATACTTTGATCAAGAGAGAATGGAGTAGCCTTCAGACAACTTTGTTTTGCTGATTGGTGCGGTCACAAAAATCACATCAACAGGTTCCAGAGAATCAAGCACATCATATACTCTATCACAAGAAATCATTCACTAAATATTCTTATTATCATATAGGCAATATGCGTACATATGCAAGCAATGATCTACAAAAAATACACATGAATATATGTTATATATGGTAATAGCACGCTGTGGTGATGAACTGGACTGATTCTTATTCGTTTCCTAGTTTACATATTTCTTCTCCTTGATCGATCTGCCGTTAATATTCAGAGGATATCGTTAGTGTAAATCAAGAACATGAGAATCTATTACTCATATTCATATTAAGGAAACACAACAACTTATAATATCATAAGTATTCCTAATAATCATTCTTGCATGAATATATATATACACATATGGATCTATATGTGTATGTATTTATATATATTAATAATTATATTTACTTCCCTGTTTATATTCTTGGCAATGATACTTATTCCAATATATGCATTCCCTTTGCTGTAGTTCCCAGATTTTACTAAATGCAGGTGTATTTCTCCAACTTGCATTCCCTTTCTGTAGTTTCCAGATTTCATTGAATGCAGGTGTATTTCTCCATCTCTCTCCCATGATTATAGCCTACTAATGTATCTGCTGTTTATATCCAGAAATAATTCTTTCTTCCAATCTGCTATTTCCTACTCAGATTTCTAATTGATTTCCTATTCATTCCATTCGATGCCTTGCTGAATGTCTGCTGCTCTTAACATGACTTCAATCGCTGCACATTAATATAATAATTTGTGTCTTGTAAACATAGTAATCTTATTTGGATCGCTGCATTTACACATTCTTCTATTCATGTGAATAAGACAAGATATTTCCCCTTTTTGAATAAGACAACTTTGTCTTATTTGACTTCTCTCCTTCCTTTCTTCCTCTTTTCCCTCCCATCACCCCCTTTGGAAGTTTTATGAACATCTTTTTATATCCCATGACCTGCTGATGGGACATGTCCTTTTAGTAATTGCTGTCTCTAAAAGTGAATCGTTGCATTGTTTGGAATAACAATGACCCCTGCCTTAGCCTTTATCAGTGCTTTGTTATTATCATTCATTTATTTAATTAGTATGCTTTTTGTAAATAATATAATAATTGTGACTAATAGTATCACCGTTCTATTAAGGATAATGAGGTTGCCTTTTAATCGATATAAATTAGATTCATTTATTTATTTACCAATGCACAACTATATTTAGATTTATTAGTTTCTTGTTAATATTCTATTATTATAATGATTTGAATTTAACAATATCAATTTGATCTGTTTTGTATTTATAATAATTGTATTATAATTATAATATTATCTACGATAATTATAATTATAATAATATATAGATTGCTGTTATTTATATTTATATTTTTGGTATTTATTTTATTTATTTATTTGCATTTCAATGTGTTACAATTTTGGGGACGACATCTCTACTCCTTTTATATTTCCCACTTAAATTCCTGATCAAAATTAATAAAGTTAACTTTTAAATATTTCACTTAAAGTCACTTTATAACCTTATTTAATTAATCACTTAATATTAACTTTTAACTTTAGCTTTTCCTGCCAGGTAATATTAAATAATTAAATAAATTAATTCCGTTATCATGCCTTTATCCTTCGGGAATTAATAAGGCTAAAATAGCAACCTAGGTGATTAAACAAAGGGGACATTACACTGAGTGTGCCATCTTGGTTGCATCTATTGCAGATCTTGCTAGAGTCACTATATGTAAGAACCCTGCTGGTTCTAACTCTGCCTTTGATGCAAAAAATGTATTGTTTTTGTGTTTTCGCTTGTTTTGATGGATTTTTGACAAATAATAAAGAAGTTTCCAGGCAAGAAATAATACTAAACTAAATAAACAAGTAACTATGGAGTAACTGCAATTTTATTACGTAACTGGCAATTGCTACAAGTAAATCTTACTCAACAAACATACCTGGAGGTCCTCAACTTTATTAAATAAGAAACTTCTGGAACAAGCTTGGCAATACATAAAACTGACAAATCAAATCGTCCAACTCTAGATATTGATTTCTCCATGCTGGAAACTAGACCAAATGCCTTGATGAAGCAAGGTGTCCAAGGTAGAGCCAACAAAAGCCACAAAATGAAGGCGTTTCAGCCTCCAGCTCTCACGCCCCAGCCAGATGCAACATGTGCTACTGTGAAGACGTACGACCAGTGGATAGAGAAGGTACAACTTGTTATTCTGGTGTTTGTAACTGATGTATGAAGATGCCTCAAACCAATATGCCCCTTATTGAAAAATAGGAAAAAAACGATAAATAACTCTGATGAAAGCACAAATGGACTTGAGAATGAAGCCCTCTTTGAAGCAATGATTCAGCTAGTCTTTCACAGCTTCAAGATTGCAAAACACTGAAGAATTTCTGTTCTCCAATGGTGGTAATATGCTGAAACCCTTGTCTCAGGCACAAACTTCAAAGAAGCCAAAAAAAGTCAATGTCAAATGCTCATGAATGAATGAGGTCGACTTGCCCTTTTCCTTCTTATATTCTCAAGAGGCACGATTTCCAATGAGATCATTTTAATACATTTAAAATGTATTTTAATGTTTGATACCCCTTTTTAATTAATTTCTCAACTTGGGCCCATTTAGCAAAATTATTATAATCTTACTTTATTAAATTTAAGTGGCTCACTTTTATAAAGTTAAAATATAACTTTATAATATCCCCTTTATTAATTAAATATAACTTAACCACTTAAATATTAATATCTCCCTCAATATTCAGTATTTTGATGTGCTGTCTAAAGCTGGGGTCAACACTGTAAAAACCCCATGTGTCTAGATGCCTTGACTAAAAATAGCATCATTGCCAGATTGGCTTACTATAAATAGTAAGTCCCTCAAACTAAGCCAAACACTGATCTGCAAAGGCATGAAACTGAACCCAATACTGAACTGAAGAAATGGAAATGACAATAACCTCCATTAATTGCCACTGAGACCCTCTATCCAAACATATTAGCCTACAAGGGTCCAAGTAATAGGCACCCATCTGCAACTGATACTGACTAGAGTGGGGACATTACAATCCGCCCTCCCCGAATTTGCTTGTCCTCAAGCAAACTCAATGCTAGATGTTGTAAAATGCTCTCGCTCTCCCAAGTAGCATCCTCTACCGGCAGATCTCTCCAGTTAACCAAATATTCCCTGATAACCTGTCTTCGAAGATGACGCTCGCTGGAATCCAAGATGGCCTTAGGTACTAATATCAACTTCCCCTTATCATCTAGGGGTGGTAGGTTTGAAGAAGGAACTATATGTTGTCCCAACGCCTTCTTGAGGCGTGACACATGGAACACATTGTGCACCTTACTGTCTGCCGGTAAATCTAACTCGTAAGCCACCTCGCCAACTCACTTGATAATCCTGAACGACCCATAATAGCGTGGCTTGAGTTTCTCCGCGCACCTCTTTCTAAGTGTGGACTGTCTATAGGGCTGCAACATCAGATACACCATATCTTCGATCTCAAATGATCGCTCAACCCTCCTCTGATCAACATATTGCTTTTGCTGATTCTGAGCCTTTTGAATGTTCTCACGAAGGGCTCTCATGATATCTTGGTTCTCCTGTAATAGATCCCCAACACTAGGTACTCTGCAATCACTCAACAATAAATCAAGGAAACTAGGCGCATCATAGCCATACAAAGCTTTGAAAGGTGTCATTTGGATAGTCATATGATGAGTGGAATTATAGCAGTACTCACAAAGATGCAACCACTTCACCCAAGCCGTCTGCTGCCCATAAATGTAGTTCCGCAGGTATCCCTCCACCCATTTGTTGACAATCTCTGTTTTCCCATCAGTCTGTGGGTGGTAGCTAGTGCTCGAAGTAAGCTCTGTCCCGCATAGTCGCAATAAATCCTACCAGAAGTGACCCATGAACCTCTGTCTCTGTCATTGACAATACTCCGAGGTAACCCATGCAATATGAATACCTCACGAAAGAATAGATTTGCTACCTGTGTAGTTGAATAGGTAGTAGTGATCGGGAGGAAATGTGCATACTTGGTCAACCGATCTACTACCACAAAAATGCTGTCTCTCCCTTGAGCTTTCGGCAAGCCCGTAATAAAATCCATAGACAAGCATTCCCACTTGCTCTCAGGAATAGGAAGTGGCTGAAGCAACCCAACAGGGTAAGTATGCTCTTGCTTGTTCTGCTGGAAAACAAAGCACTCCTTGACATAATGAAGAACATCATATTTGAGACCCTTCCAAGTGAATCTCTCCCGTACTTTCCTATAGGTCTTAAAGTATCCGGGATGACTAGTTGTTTACTCACTGGGTAGTGTTCAACGTACTACGGGAGTAAATAAGAATAATTCACAAACATAATGCACGTACTAGAATATGAATCACATTTGAGTCATAGAACAATCGTAAGAGTAATTGCACAACACAATGGATTGATTGATTTTATGAAGTATCTCAACAATACATAGCAATTGTCCCTCCGACTACAAATGACAAGATACATATATAGATGGCCGAGGTTGGTTGAGATATCAACCATTGGCAACTCTTCCTAACTACCTGCCCGACAACTAATCCAACTTTTACTTTAAACTGTGCATGTATTATTTAAACTATTATTATCTATTCCCATTACGAACGACTACAACATTTATTTAATTAGTACGGTCGATCACAATATAATTATTTATTAACATGGCTGTCTACATCATCCCCCCCCCCACAAGGTAGTTGTCTTCTAGACGACTGAAAACAAAAAATGCCAACTCGTCCTTTTCTTGTAATTGATTCTCCTTCTATGTTGAAAGTCGTTGTGCATCGGCCACCTGGGTATCCTTCTCTATCAACTGACCCAATACTCTGTCCCTCTCTGCTAATTTCTCCTCGAGAGCTGCCACTCTCGTTTGCTCGGCTGCCAACTGCTCTTGTAACTGTATTATGATGGTTGGTTGTATTGTAATTTGGCAATTCCAATAAATCTAATGGGGGTTTGGGGGCAACGCCCCCAGCGGGGTCGAGGGGCAGCACCCCTTGCGGGGGTCTGGGGGCAGCGCCCCTCGCGGGGTCCGGAGGCAGCTCCCCTAGCACGCTCCCTGTCATGGTACAGGGCGTGGTCGAGAGGTAGCGCCCTCGCCGCCAAGACCAATTTAACACTTTTGAAACCACTTGAAACTGCATTGCGCGCCTCATTTTCATGATTTTTCCGTAGGTTCTGAATAGTGCTGATGAAGCCGAAAAATACAGATTTTGCATTGTTTTTAGACTTTACTTTCTCCCGGTCGATGCTTGGTACAACTTGTCTTTTAAAAACTTCGATACTTGGTACAACTTGTGTTTTGAATGGTACGGTTGTTCGTACGACTTCACTCTCTCTTGTGTGTACGACCTTCTTCCTGATGCGTACGAACTTATTTTGTTTGTGGTGTACGACCTTCCGTACGACAACTCTTCTCCTCAGACGTACGACATGTGTTTTCTTCCGTATGGAGTTGTGACCTCTGTTCCTTGTGAGTCTCCAATCTCCAGTGCATACGGACTTTTCATTATTTGCCAGTCGTTTGTCCCCCTTGCTTCGTACGACTGGTACTCCTAGTCGTACAGATTTCTTTTCCCAGCCTTCGCCCTTTACATGGAAAGTCTGTACGGTCTTCCTTTCCTTAGTTCGTACAGTTGTTGTGCTCTTTTCCTTTTGTGCAAATTTTGCCTTCTGTTTTTCTCGTACGGCCCTAAACTTTCCTTTACTTCTGTTGTACCCAAACCAAATTTTTTGCTTCATGAAGGCATTTTGCATAAAATAGTCTAAACTTTGCTAAAATGATGTCAAATACAGTCTTGGGCAATATCAAGCATGGAGTTTTGTTAATGTTTTGTCAGTCAAAGGCAATATCCATTGATCAGAACTTGAATCAGAGACTCAAAGCGAAGCATTTCATGGTGGAGGAACATTTCACGACAACACTTATACTTTTAAATAGTCATTTTAGTGGCTAAAATGATGATTTCAATGGTCAATTTTTGAAGATTTCTCAAGGAAATGCAAAATTGCGCCCCTGTAGCTCAGGGGCGCCCTTATTTTTGAAGGCCTAAATTTTGTAATAAATGCTCAAGCATACAGTCAATCTCTTCAGAATTAGTTTGCCTATCCGATGAGCTATCCTGCGAGACTATCCGAGACTTGTAACTCCGGTAACTGGCGACAAAAGTTGAAGATTCCAAAGTTGCAGTTTGCAGAAGCTTGTCTTTTTCCAGCTTTTGTGCCCCTGTAGCTCAAGGGCGCACCTCTTAATGGAGGTTTAGATCTTGGTATTCCTGATGGTTGATGCAGGCAATCTCTTCACGACTAGTCTGCCTGTCCAGCGAACTATCAAATGCAGTGATCCGAGTCCCAGAGCTCTGACAGTCGACGTCAGAAGATGAGCTTATGAGGAGACTTTACATCACAGAGCTTCTTCAAATGGTGAAATGTGCCCCTGTAGCTCAGGGGAGCCCTTCAAATTGACCCTTAAGATGGCAGAGTTTGCAGACGAGGTCTTCTTGTCATCTGTGCTACTCTAGTTCGCCTTCGCGATGCACCAACTTGCCTGTTAATCTGACATTTTGAGAGATTGTGGCAGAGATTCTACCAGGTACGTAATTTAGCAGGCGGAGGAAAATGTAAATTTCATTGTATTTCTATAGGCCAGGGGCGCCTAGCCTTCAGTTTGTCAAATGAAGTTGTTCACGTTCAAATTCTTCACGGGACTCGAGCGTAATTACTCAAGCTATCCAACGAGCCCAACCGTCAGCCTCTAGGATTTGGCAAACGCTCATATGTGCGAGGTCTTTGGTGAAATACTGAAAAATGAAGACAACTCAGAAAATGACCAAGTCTGGTCGTCTATTCCATCTTGGGAAAGGCGCCTTTCTATTTGAGGTCTTAGAAGCAATTTTCTTGCTTTGTCACCTCTAGAGACGTCTCTCATAGGTCCTTCTAGCTACGCGTAGAGACAGACGGTGCTCGAATCAGGTCATCCTAGCTCCTGATATCAAAGGTCAAAGTAGGGCATCTGGTTGAGAGTTGCTCTTTCGTCAAAATGGTGTTTGTGCCTTTTCAGGCCAGGGGCGCCCTTACTTTAGGGGTTCTTAATGCCCTTTTCAGATGCCGTGTGTATATTCGTTGGATGCGGAATACCTGTAGTCATGCAGTAAGCTTGTTATCCAGTCAGCAGGGTTCACCGTTCGTTGTCAGCAACCGTTTGAAGCGTCAGATGGCAGTTTGGAGAAATGGTTAAGTCTGGTACCTGAAAATCAATTTAATCAAGGGCGCCTAATTCTTTGAGGTGTTAAATGATGGATTTTGCAGTGATGACTCCCAACAAACATTTCTTCCTTGCTTTGCAGGCTTCGCGATGAATACACTTGCTCAGTCTCAACATCATCTGGTTACCTAGGAATTAGTGTCGAAGATGGCCAGTTGTAACTTTGTACTCAGCTACAAAGTAGGAAGTTAATAAAAAACGTGATATCTTGAGCAAATGGATGCCTATGAGGTCAAATGAGAACTTTTTGAAATCAGTGAAGTTCGCCGGTGAATCCAAGTGCTTTACTTGGTTTGTCAACTGATGTTCAATAATATTTAATATTTATTTTTGCATATTTTAGCATTAAATGGCGATTTTCTATAATTGGCGCCTCTTTGTGCTATTGCATAATGAATATTTTATTATTATTTAAATTTCGAACTTCAAGACAGTGTCAGTGTAATTGGAGGAGTCCAATTAGAAGACTTCTATTTTGGTCGAGGTTTTAAATCTTGTAGTCAACAATATGGTGCGAATTCTCTTTATTTAAGCATGGCGCCATCATTAATCATTCACACAGCTTCAAGAAAATTCGTAATTCTTCAAGAGCAGAGGCGAGTTTTCAAGGCAAAGGCGAATTCATCATCAATCTCCAAAGGCGATTTAATCAAAACAATTCTTTTTGCAGGTTTTAGTTCACAATTATCAACAAGTTTGAAGAACAGGGGTGATTTTCACAGAAGAAAGAGCTTATAGAAAACGTCTTTTTCCTCTTTGTTTCTCAAATTTCTCTCAAAATACAATTCGCATGTTCCTGAAGTTGACAAAATTTGGCAAGTCTAAACATCTGGATCATTTCTATATAACTTCCTCGAATTAAATTTGTGCGTTTGATTTTTCAGGAATTTTTAACTCCAGAGCATTCGTTCTTGAGTTTCTAATTTTCTCAATTGAAAACTCTTTGCATGGTCGAGTAGAAGTTAGATTTTCGCATTTCTGATGTTCTGGGTTGTCTTAGAATCTTTTTCTAGCAAAAACCCATATCTCAGATTTTTCGCTGAAAATAACTCTTCAATAGGCTATTTTTAGCCTCAGCAGGGTATTTTTAGCTTTCCAGAAATCTTGTCAGAACATAGTCGAGTTCACAGTCAACAGGCGAGTTTTTCAGAATGCAGTACACTCAGCTCGAATATAGGACTAAATCAGTCCTTACTCACGACTTCATCGGGACAGTTGAGATGAATCTTCACAAGGTGTTGCCAGAAGCAGTCTTAGATCTAGTTAAGATCAAAGATTCGATTATTCAGAACATTCAACAGTCCGGGTTATTGGAGGCCGCTTCCATTCCTATCTCTGTTCATTGTGTTGAGTTCGTAATGTCTTGTATTAAGCATTACAACTTTGCTACTCGTGAGATAGTGTCAGTAGATGGACGTTGAAAGAAGTTTCGGTATTCCTCAGCACCCGAATAGCCTAGTTATTTCTATGGAGCAGTGCGAGCATGCATTCAATGCTGATGTGGACTAGTGCCAGAATAAAATGGCAGAAAGATGGTTAAAGCAAGCGAGGAACAGATTGCCAAACAATGTGGGTCGTGGTGAGTACAAGGATAAGTACTCGATTCTAATTACACTCTTGAATCGTGTTTCAGGTCAATCACATGCAAATGTTTTCCAGCCTTGGATGTATTACATTATTGGTCGCATCATATATGGGCAGGAGCATTATGACTGGGCATCCTTCATCAGCGATATTATCCACAAGCAGATCACCGGTTTCCTAGTTGCTCATGAGTTTTACATGTGTTCTTATCTCGTGTACTTGATTGCTTATCAGGGTTAGTTCCGAGGACTAAACACCGTGGGCATTCTCAGTGTTCAGAAAGTCTATCACTATTATGATCAGCTTGAGTTCACTAAGGCTGAACGTCACTTCAAGCGTGTTCACGAGGCTTTCTTGACTTATACAGTGAGAAATTTGGACCGGGAGTTGCACATTCGTATCTCGGCAGTTGCTAGAGCAGCGATGGATGGTTGGGCGGATTGGTTTATCCAGTTCTTGACATACACCTACATCCGAGTATACAGATTTATAGGAAATCCAGTTATGCTTCCACGTTATCCTTCGGATAAGACAGTCTTTATGGAGTTCCTGAGGCAGTTGCATGATGTTCATTGTCTTTTACGCCGCAAGCATAGACTAGCTGCCAATTTTCCTTTTCAGTTTGGAATGTATTGGTGCAAGACGGCAGTTGATGCCAAAGTTGCAGGACAGGAGCTCGAGAAATATCATCTCAAGTATCTTGCTGAGGCACGTGCTTATGATCTTTGGGGTCATTACACAACTCGCCTTGCTGGACGCGCATATCATGAGCCTTCTATGGAGGATTATTGGGCAAACTGCGCAGACAACTTTGAGGTTCGTAGACGTAGCTATGGCCGCTTCTCTCTCTCACAAATTTCTGTTTTCTTGTCAGAAGATGTGGGAGGTTTATCAGATGATGAGGGAGAAGTTCTTCCTCAGTTTTTCAGAGAGCAAGTTGACACACAGCCGCTGCCAGTAGTTGATTGGTACGCCAAGGAGTACGCAACAGTAAAAGAGAGGTCAAGTAGAGTTATTCAAAACAGTATACTTTACCTCGACAACAAGAAGACTAGGAGGGTAAGTATGCTTAGAGCGGAGCCGCCAGTGGTGAATCCTTCACTACCTTCCTTGTGAAAACCTAAACAGAAGAAAAGGAGTAACCCTCCTAAGAAAGGTCAAGCGCCAAACAATTCAAAAGGCAAGGCGCTTGCCACTGATACACGTAAAGAGCCCGATGACAACCTATCATAGAGCCAGTTCAGAGGCCAGTTCAGAGTCCACCAGTGCCTGAGGTTCAACCTCAAGTTCCTACACCAGTTCTGGAGCAGTCACCAGCCCCAATTCATATTGAATTGGATTTAGACTCCCCATCTCGCAGTGGTTCTTCTACATATTCGCTCTCGTCACAACCTCCTGTTGCTAGTACAGATCCCTTCAGTAGCATTAGCCGAGATCAGTCTTGGATTGAAAATCAACTGGGAAGGAAGAGGAGGCAGCCATCCTATGTCCTTAATCATTCAGATTTTGATCAAGTTTACCAGGATGTGCCGGACAAGAGGATCAAGAACATGGTCCACGTGGAGAGGAATACGATATGGAGTCATCGAGACTACTATACCTCCACAGGGGAAGAGCTTGGACGAGTTGGAATCTCAGGACTTCGAGGTTATCACAGTCAACCTTGGTCGTAGCACACGCCAGACTCAGGTTGATCTCTTACAGGTTGCTACAGACAGTGCCAGGGATAGAATGCTGAAAGACGGAGAGGATAAGGCAGCCCTCAAGGCTGAAATCAGACAGCTTCGTCAGTACATTTCCAGCCTTGTACACAGGACAAATGTCATTGCCACACTCCCGCCGATGCTTGAGCCTCCAACAGAACAAGGTCAACTTAATCATTTAGTTGCATATGGCAAGCGTTTGGATGAGTGGGAGGAGGAGTTCGTTGCTAGAGGCCGTTCTATGCTCACAGAGATATATCAGTTGCGGTACAATGCACAAGAGCTCCGTCTACGTCTCCAAGATGAGGAGCGAGACATGGCAATTAACAGACCCTGGGATGAGATTATGATTGCTCATCTGAGTATAGCATATTAATCAGTCACAGATGTAGAAGATAGAGAAGCTATCTACTCTTGGAAAACACAGTTGGTTTTCAAGGAAAAGATAGAGGAGACTATGGCGTCAGAGTTGGCTGAGAGTAGAGAGCACGTTACTAGTACACTCTCGGTGGAACACTTCATAGTCTTCCATCTGCGAATGAAATAAGCCATTCAGCGAGCTTGTCTCATCCTCCGAACAACTCTCGAGTTCAAGTACGCCTTTGGTGTTTGGTTCCATAGCTTTCCTTCCTTCGTCCACATCCGACTCACCTCCATCCAATTCAGATCCAAAGGAAGCCAATTCTTCGCTCACGGCTTGGTTCTTCAAGTCGATGACGTACTTCCGCTTGTTGTTCTCGATCGAGAGTGTGTTCCTCTTCCAATTATGATTTGCCTTCGCGGCTATCAGCCGTTCTCTCCCAAGTAGTGCATCGTACGCTTTCCTCTGTAATGGGATGACGACAAAATTTAGAAAAAACTGTTGTGTCCCGATCGTCAGCTTTTGCGCCATCAGCGTTCCCAACGGTTTGATACCATGTTGATCAGCGCCAACCAGTTGGAATGTTGGCGGCCAGAGTGTAGGCTTTTCAAGACTCTTCCATGTGTCTTTGGGTAGTACGTTGAATCTCGATCCTCCGTCGACGATAGTATTTGTCAAGATATTCCCTCTGATCTCCATATGCAGGACTGCTGGCATCTTCCCGATGTTCGCTGTGAGCAATACTGGGTCGATTGTTTGTTCACTGTACGGTGGCGGTTCTGGTACCAATTCTTGCCTTCGGTCCTTTGATTGCGGATTCTTGCCATCCCCGACGATGTTTGTGATCGTGAGTCCCAACTACGGCATAGTCTGGAGGTGGTCATTTACTTTGATCGGTATGGTGGTTTGCAGTACCTGCCGTACAATGTTGGTTTCCTCCTCCGACCGCCAAGAGGTTCCTAGCTTCTCCAGAGGTACTTTGTTTTCCTTCGCCATCGCCATTTCCACTTCGGTTTTTGCTTCCTTCATCCTTTGTTTCTCCGTACATGGATCTGGGTAAGTGGCCTTTTTTGCTTGTGCTCTGGTGATTGCTAGTACCTCTTGTTCTTCTACTTCTAGCATGTGGATACCCTTTTGCTTAGGGCATTCGTTATCTTCATGATCGCTTGGTCCACACCACTTACACAATCTCCCTCCCGAACCTTGACTGTTCTGGCAGTCCCTGGCGAAGTGGCCCCATTCGTTGCACTTCCTGCATTGGAACATGGGCCTTCCTTTTGCATCGTATTGTATCATGTTTCTCGGACTTTTGTTGCTCCAGTAACCTCTAGGGGATGCATTGCTATTGTAATGGGGATTTGGTGGTGTGTTCGGTGGTGTTGACAACTCTCCATGAGTGAAGAGTACTTGCGTACCCCTTGCTCTCGAATTGTATGGGCATTCCTTGATGGAATGTCCCATAACTTGGCAGATATCACATAACATCTTCTTTGGACAGTTCGCTTTTGTATGACCTTCCCCATTGCACTCTGTACACCATAGTTCTTGTGCTTCCCTCGCACTCTCTTTGACGGCCTTCAATTCTTTCATCATTCGCATCATATCTTTTCTGAGTGCTTGTACGGTCTTGGATTCACTGTTGCTATTGTTCGGACTCTCCTCATTGTCCATCTTCTTTTTCCCTCGGGAGGATGTTTTATTTTCACTTTCTATGTCCATTGCTCGATTGTATGCTTCAGCGTACGATGAAGCAGGTACGACTTTCATTTTCTTTCTTAATGACGGAAGCAAGCCCTCAATGAACCATCTTTTCTTCAACTCGTTGGCCGGTTGTGCCTCCAATTTCCCCAACAAATCTTTGAGTCTTCGGTTATAGGTCCGCACACTCTTGTGCTTTCCTTGCTTGGTATTGTATATCTCCACAACAATCTCGCTATCATCCCGCAGGAGTTTGAACTCCTCTTGAAATGCTTGTTTCAACAATCTCTATGTAGCTTTGTGTGCTTGATCTAATTTAGAGTACCAGTCCATGGCACTATCTCTCAGTGTCGCTGGAAATGCTTTCAGCCACTGATCTGGATCATCCTCCCCACTTGCTATCCAGATAGTTTCACATGTTTTACAATGTCGTACTAGATCTTCTGACCCATTCCCCGTAAACTTCGGCAGCTTCTGTCGCTCCGGAGTCACCATCTTTCCCCGCTGTCCTCCTTGTGTATTGGACCCAATTAGACTGGTTTCCTCACTACGTTCAGGTGCGTCACTTGCACTCTCGGCCACTCCCACGTCCTCTGTTAGCGTCCTCGACACCGTGAGTCTCCTGGGGTTCCCTTCGGTACTCTCTCCGCCTCGGGGTACTGGGCTCAGATCTTCCACTCGTCAGTCGTTCGTCGTCGTCCGATAAGGACAACTCCTGAAAATGTTTGATGCTACTACTTAATTCATCTTCGTTCTCATAAGGATCATACCTTCCTACGTACGGGGTGCCGAAGGGTCCTTCGTCCCTTCCTTCCACCAAACTTTGGTGTGCTCTTCCAATAGATGTGTCTATTCTTGTCAGATTCTCATATGTTCTTTTAATAATTTGATTTATTTCAATTAGATCCTCATCCAATTCCTTACCAACTTGCTTCAGTCTTCTTTGCCGATTTGCTTGTTCTTGCAGCCTGAGTGATTGCCGAACCTTCTCCTCTTGAGTCTTGTGCCCGCTAGGTACTCGGTTCTGTTGATGTGATTTTTGTGACCGCACCAACACAGAATGAAGTTTGCCAACGGCTACTCCATTCTCTCTTGATCAAAGTATTCCGCATGCTAAGATTGCAAGAGAGATCGTACGTTCAACTCCAAGGTTCCTTCAATGCAATGGAATACACTCAGTCGGCTCGTTGTGATTTGCTGTTTTCACGAGGGGACTTACACAATTGTTCAAAAGTACTTAGCAGTTGACAGCATATTAATGATGAAAGGGGATTTTCGTGTAATACGAATGATTTGGCAATAAGGTACGTGTTTCCTATACTAACCAGAAATGCGCTGAATTTAAAAGAGTGCAGGGTTTAGAAGATCTAAGTTCTAGTCTAAAGGTGGACGTGGGATCAATCTCAGCAGACTTAAACCAGACTCTGCTTCGCCTTGCATTGGACAGCCTCTACAAAGTCGGTGCAATCTTCAAGGAAGTAGTAATGAGTGTTCAAGTCACCATTCAGCATAAAGACACCATCAAGACGACGCATGCCAAGACGTGAATCATAACCGAAGTTAAGCTTATAAAGTGTTCTAGTTGACCACACAAGGCAAACTTGCCGTTAGCAAGCTACTAGTGGTATGGATTAAAACGAAACTGCCTTGATCAAACACCACAATCCACAACTAACATCTACTTGCATGAAAATGAAAATTACTCTAACCTAAGCTACTTGAAGTAGAAGGGATGAAGAAATCTTGCTAGCTGCTCATAACAAAAGACAAATTCACCATCAATGAAAGCTCTTTTTATTATGATAGTTTTCACAACAATCTCTTACAAAGTTCTCAAAGGAAAACTTTCCTTCTCCAAACTATGCTATGCTAACAAACTACAACTATCAGTCTCTCTGCTTTATTCTCCAGTCTCTAATCTCTACTGTCTAATTCTAATATGATACAAATGATGGGGGATGCCCCTTTTATAGTTGGCCCAATCCAATGGACGACTCAAATTACAATCGGATGGATGGCCCAGATTGTGCCACCTAAGCCCTAAACAAGATTCACCCTAAAAAATGCCACCAAGAGGAGTGGGGTAATAAATGAGCTAGAAGATTCCCACTCACTCTCAAAATAGCAAAGCAATTAATGTCCACTATCAATCCTCCAGAAGATCATCATCTAGAAAGGCGTTTCCGTTCTCCTTCTCCTTGGCCGCAAAATCAATGAACCTGGCCAGTACTGCTTCAACTTCTTGAATTGAAATAGGCGGGATATGATCAAGCTGAAACTCAAGTACTGTCACCATCTGCCCATGTCAAGTGCAAGACTTCCTCCAAGCGGTCAAGGCATCCTAGGTATTCTGAATCAGGCTGGAGAAAGTTGAAGTGTTCTCAAAGTCATCTTGCACAAAAGCCTTCACCTCTAAAAAGAAAGGCGTCGATCCACTCCTCAAACCATTAGTAGTCACCTCCTCGGAAGTCAATCTCGTAGCAAAGATAGCCTCAAACGTGTTCAGGACTCCATCTACAATATTCCTCATGGCCTTTCTAACTCTGGCTGAATCTACCTGTGCTGCATCAAAGAATCCACGGCCTGTGACAACTGAAGAGTACCAGCTGGTGAAATCATACCTAGCACCTTCCTGAATCATGCCTCCCTCAAGCAAAGTCTGTAAGGGAGTATGCATCAAAGCCTCTAAACACTAAAAAATCCTATTCTGATAGATATGAGCATCGCCCCAAGCCTGATCAACCGCATCCATCCGTGCTATAATGCTGGAAGCCTGCTGATAAGCATGAGCAAGATCCTCCATAAACTTTTCTATCTCAACACGAACGTTGGCAACCCACTTATCTGCTTCTTGTGCCATCTTTCTCAAATCTTCCAAGCCACTAACTGATTCTCTAGGAAACTCGGCTGGAAGCTCAATCGTCAGATTCCCCTGCCCACAACGACGAGACAAGTGTTGTACGTATCCTATCAAAGTCTTGTGATGCCTCTTCAGTTTCTTATATTTTCCCTCAATCCGGAGCAATCTGTCCTTGAGTGCTTGGTAGGAGTTATCACACTCCTCAATTACCTGTGCTCCTGTGGGGCGACCTAACTGTTATGACCCTTTTCACACATCGCCCCATTGAAAATGGGGACCCCCTAATTTTTGTTTCGTTTCAAACTTTTGGCTTGATTTTTGGTTTGTTTTCCTGTTGTCTTTCTCTCTCTTTCTACCCGCTTTTCAGGGATGTGCCCGTCTGTGAGCTTAAACGTGAAATTTTGGCCAAGTCTGTAGAATTAGGGTTTGCACTTTTCTGGTCAATCTGAAGTCAAATGGAGTGAATAAATTAAAAACTGAGGGTAATGTTGATGTTAGTATGCTACCAGCAAGTTTTCACTGAAGTTTCATCAAATTTCTGACAACTTACTATTTTTAGTGTGTAATTCAGGGCGTTCCCTCAACATTACTGAAGTTCTCTCAGTCATGCTGCATTCAGAACATGTCAAGCTGCTTGCTATTTTTAGAAGTTCAGCTTCCGAAGCAAATTTTAGGGTTTATATGTGAAGTTTTCCGATGCATGTCTATAGATTCCTTCTGGGTTTTCTGAAACCTTCACGGTGGTATAACATGCAAAGTGAAACGATGGCTTTCAGAATTCAGCCTTCAGAGGCTATTTTTAGGGTTTGCATGTTGAGATTTTCTTTCCATGTCTGCATTTTCCTTGTGGGTTTTTCGAGACCTTCGCAACGATATAACATGCAAACTAGGATCAAGACTTTTTCAGGAGCCGTCTTCCGAGGCTATTTTTAGGGTTTGCATGCAGGGCTTTTCAACGCATGTCGAGTTATTCCTTATGGGTTTTTCAAGAGCTACATAGTGATGTGACATGCAAACGAAGATGATCACTTTTTCAGCAACTTACTATTTTTGGCAGATCCACTATGGCAGCCCCCTCCCAGCACTTCAGAGTCACAAACTGATTGGCATGCAACAAAAACGAGGTCAAACGGAGGTCATTTGATATGCATGCGAGTCAGATTAGGGTTTCCAGCTTCGGGACCCAAAATGAGGGATAAAATGTCAGAATTTTCGAAAACCGGTGTATCCCACTGCGATCAGCATCTTTCGAGCTATCCACCGGTAAAATTTGAAGACAAATGGAGCACTTACTATTTATAGTAAGGCGTTCTAGAAACTAGCTAAAAATAGTAAATCAGCAAAGAGCGCCAGTGTGAACGGGCAGGTCACCCAATGAGGAGCACGTCATTCAGATTTCAAGTCAAACGGAGTTGTGGAAGTCTTAGAAATAGGCAGTTGCTATAAATAGTAAACCACCTTCAGAAACATGCCATAAATAGCAGGCCAGCTCAGGATGGTAGTGTGAACAGGCTGACAAGGTCATGAAGGTCCTGTGTTCAAAATTTCAAATCGATCCGAGCTTCAGAAGTGCGAAAATTTAAAGACTTACTATAAATAGCAGGACATGGAGAAGTTGGTGAAGATGAGGGAGAAATGCCTAAGTCTGGAGTTCATCCTGCTCATACTTCAAAATGCGCCCTCAAGCTGGCAGGAAGCTAAAATTCATCTAAGTCTGATAAAATGGAAGCTCCAACATGAAAATGCGCCCTTGAGGTTGAAGAGGAGGTCTTGAAAATTTCTAAGTCCTTCAAATTTGAAGCACAACCCCTCATATGCGCCTTGAGAAGAGGAGGAGGTTTAAAAAGATTCTAAGTAATGTAAAATGGAACCTCAAGGGTAGAAATGCGCCCAAGGTCAACAAAATTGATGAAAATTTCACTAAGTCCTCAAAATGAAAGCTCCTATTCTCATTTGCGCCTTAGCTACTTGGGCTGATAGAAAAATGGTTAAGTGTTGCAAATTGGAAGTGTCTACTCCTAAATGCGCCCTTGAGGGGAGAAAGCATGAGAAATCTCCTAAGTATGAAGAAACTAGAAGCTCAAGGGACAAAATGCCCCTTGGAAGGTTGGAAGGGACTTGAAGAGTTTCCAAGTCATTTAAATTTGAAGCTTGAAGGGTCATATGCGCCCTAGCATGGAAGGAGGGTAAAAACTTTACTAAGTGTTGAAAATTTGAAGTAGGCCTAGCTAAATGCGCCTAGACTTGCATGGGGAGCTTTGAAAAATGTCTAAGTCATCAAAACTTGAAGCTGCACCTCTTGAACGCGCCCTTGCTTGGAGAGATGCCTAGAAATTTGCAAAAGTGTCCAAAACTGAAAGCACACCCTCTAAAATGCGCCTTAACTTGAAGGAGAAGTTAGAAAAATGTCTAAGTGTCACAAATTGAAAGTTCAATGTGCTAAATGCGCCCACCAAGTTGAAGAAGATAAGTTCAAAAGTGTTGGCAATTGGAAGCTCACCATGCTAAATGCACCCTAGTAGAGGAGGTTGAGTTGAAGATTTTTTTCTAGGTAAGGAGAAATGGAAGCTGAGGAGGTAAAATGTGCCCAGGGAAGAAATGAACTTAGAAAAAAGTTTCTGAGTATGAAAAATTCCTGCTAGACCCTTTAAATGCACCCTAGCCTTGACTGGAAGGTAAAATTTACTAAGTGTTGAAAATGTGAAGCTCAGCTAGTCATATGCGCCTAACTTACAAGGAAGTGGAGGTGAAATTTTCTAAGGAATTGAAACTTGAAGTCCACCATGTTGAATGCGCTTGGCTTGAAGGAGGTAATATCAAAGGTTTAAAATTTTCTAAGTGTGGAAACTTGAAGTAAGCCATGAGAAATGCGCCCATATTGATAATAAGATGTCAAGATTTTTCTAAGTGTTAGAATTTCATCTCTAGAGAAATACGCCTAAGTTGGCTGGGGGATGAAGAAATTTGCTAAGGCATAGGTAAATTGGCAGTGGATACGTCAGAATGTGCCGGCTTCATGAGATTGAAGAAGAATTTCAAGGCAGAGCAAGGAAATAGGCCCAAAGATGAAGAATGGAAATAAATTTGTTGATAAAATATTTTTCTAAGGTTTAAAATTCAAAAATTAAATGTACCCCTTTGTTTGGAGACATGAATTGGACGCTTTCTGAAGGGGAATTTTCTTCTGGGTATTGAACGTCTGCGATGAGGAATGGATTTTAAAGTCTTCCACAGTTCGCCGAAGCCTTCAGGATGGAGATTTTTGATGGGCACTTAAATAATGAATTTTCTAAGGGGAATATAAAAATTTTCTAAGGCAAGGACTAAAATGTGTTGTTAACATAAAAATGCCTTGGCGGATGAATTTGAGGTTGGATGCCTAGATAATTTTTGATCAAATTCTTGATGAAAACATTTTGCTCTGGCCAGAGTTGGATGAAATGTCAAAGTGAACGCCTCAGCCGAAAAAGTGAAGAAGATGCAGTTGAAGCTAACACTTTTAAAAGATGATGAAATTTGTCTAAGGCATTGAAATATGATGCACGGGTGTTATATGCCCCAGCCTACAAATGTTGAAAAATCATGAAGAAAGCAAAGTTGGCTAGAGAAAAACGATGAACCCTTGGAAGTTGAAGCATGAAAATCAGGTAAGTGAGGTAAATTTATATCATTAAGTGTTTTGATGCTCTTCCTTTTGTCTGTTTTGCAAGCTGAACGTCGAGGCCAAGAGCAGGATGACCTGAAGCGATGAAGCAAGTACTCCAATACTACATTTCAACCTCGAAGGAAGAAAAATCGCGAGAAATGGCTAAGTGTTAAGACCTAGTACGTGCCCAACTCCAGTGGCGAGAGGAAGAAATGTTCAAGTTCAAGGCTAGAAAATCTTTCAAGCTCAAGCATTTGGAGTTGAAGAACAACATCAAGGAGGGAAATCGTTGTCAAGCAAGAGAAAGAAGTTGCAGACTTGAGGTTTCAGATTGAGAACGAGTCTGCCGTACTAGTCCAAGAAGTTGAAGCAGCGTGAACGCGTTTCCAGACAGGAATCTTCTAGAAGATGATGGACATTAGTGGCTCATTTATTACCCCACTCCTCTTGGTGGCGGTTTTTAGGGTGAATCTTGTTTAGGGCTGAGGTGGCACAATCTGGGCCATCCAGCCGATTGTAATCTGAGTCGTCCGTTGGACTTGGCCAGCTATATAAAGGGGCATCCCTCCTCATTTGTACCTCATTAGAATAGACATTAAGTTAGACAATAGACATAGAGTAGAGGGACAACTTAGAAGTAGCTTAGTATAGATTGATAGTGTAGTTGAAGAAGAAGGAAAGTTTTTCCTTTAAACTTTGTAAGAAATTGTTGTGAACACTCTCTCAATAAAAAGAGTTTTCGTTGATGATGATCTCGTCTTTTGTTGTGAGTAGCTAGCAAGGTTTCTTAGTCCTTTTGATTCGAGTAGGATATTAAAGTAGAATAAATTTCATTTCATGCAAGTAGTTAGTGATTGTGGAATGTGGTCTTCAATTTGAGCAAACTTCGTCTATCCATACCACTAGTGTGTTCGCTGATGGTGAATGCGCCTTGGGTGGTCAACTGGAATATCGTGTACTTAACTTCGATCATGATTTGTATGTTTATATGCGTCGTTGTGATGGTATTTTCATGCTAAGTTGTGATCTGAACACCTTGAGCTACTCCTCTGAAGATTGCATCGGTTCTGTGGAGGTTGTCCAAAGCGAGGCGAAGCAGAGCCTGGTTGAAGTCTGCAAGAATTGGTCACCATGTCCCAAGCCTTAGAGTAGATTAGAGCCTTCTTAACCCTGCACCATTTACATTCAGTACCTTCTGAAACAAGAACTTCATAGACAAATCTTTTGAGCATTCGTATTCCTTTCTTTGCCGTTGAACAATTTCGTAAGTCCCCTTGAAATACCAGCAAATCACATCGAGCCAACTGAGACTATTCGCACTGAAGGAACCTTGGAGTTGAATGCACGAACTCTCTCGCAATCTTAGCATGCTGGATACTTTGATCAAGAGAGAATAGGGAAGCCGTTGGCGACTTTATTTTGCGTTGGTGCGGTCACGAAAAACACATCAACAAAATTGGCGCTAGAAGGAGGGCAATGAGACATATTCATGAGGGCATCCTCAATACATTGGATGCGTTGTTCGCCAAGAGGTTAACTCTTGGAGAGGTGGAGGTGGACTTATTGAAGGCGAGGTTGCAGCCTTTGTTCTCTGAGATGAGAATGTTTTCTTAGCTTGACTTTGAGAACATTTTTACGTTTTCAACTATCATTCAGAGCACGTAGGAGTCTATTGAGACTTGGAGAAAGTCTTGTGATCGGCAGGAGCAGATGGTGGCTATTCTTGAGTATGAGCTCAACCTTACTCCAGCAATTTCGTAAGAGGAAGTTGATTCAGTGCTGGCCCGGTTTGTAGCTTACGCGGTCAGAGAAAGGAACAATGGAAACAAGGTCATGGACGAGAATCTTCTGAAGGGATAGTGGGCATTAATTGCCCATAGTGGTCAAGGAGGAATCTGCTATTTTTGTGCTTATTAATGACGCCACTCCTCCACCTTCTGGCGGTTTTTAGGGTGAATCTTGTCTAGGGTTTTTGTGGCTCAATCTGAGCCGTCCATTGTACTTTGATCTGGACCATCCATTGGTTTGGCCAACTATATAAAGGGGAGTCCCCTCATTTGTACACTAGTTAGTCAGTTGGATATCAGATGAAGTTAGAGAGTGTTAGAATAGTTTCATTGCATTGTTTGAAGGAGAAGGGGAATTCTCCCTTTGAGAATTTTGTAAGAAATTGTTACAAAGGTTAATCATAATAAAAGAATTTCATTGATGGTGAACTCCACTTTTGTCATGAGTAGTTTGTGAGGTTTCTTCTTCCTTCAGCTTCAAGTAGGACTTAATTTTCATGCAAGTAGTTAATTATGGGTGGTTGTGTTTGATTTGAGTGAGCTTCATAAGTCCATACCACTAACAAGCTTATTGATGGTGAGTTTGTCCTGCGTGGTCAACTGGAATACCTTTTAAATTTAACTTCGGTCAAGATTCATGTGTATGTATGCATCGTTTTGATGGCATTTGCATTGTTGAATCGTGATTTGAACATCTTTTCACTCCTTTGAAGATTGCACCAACCTTGTTGAAGTTGTCCAATAGGAGGCAAAACAACGTTTGGTTGAAGTTCATTGAAGCCAAGCTCAATACCCTTTGCATTTAGACTAGGACTTAAGTTTTCTAAATCTCTGCAACCATTCAATTCCGTTCAATTCTGATTAGTTTTAGGAGAAGTCATACATCAACGCTAAATCATTCGCATAAAGTCCCCTTCAAATCTTTAACTTGTTGTCAACTGCAAACCTTTTGAACGATTGTGTAAGTCCCCTCGTGAAAAACAACAAATCACAACGAATCTACTGAGGGTATTCCAAAGCATTTCGGAACCTTGGAGTTGAACATACGAACTTTCTGGCAATCTTAGCGTATGGGATTCTTTGATCAAGAGAGAATGGAGTAGCCTTCAGACAACTTTGTTCTGCTGATTGATGCGGTCACAAAAAACACATCAACAGGAACTGGCGCTAGAAGGAGGGCGAGCATTGAATTGTTCCAGAGGCTGGAAGGAACTAGTATGAGCTTTGAAGTGCCAAACCAGAGATATGTTAGATCTCTCTTATGTCAAAAAATCCAAAAAAAGTGAAAAGTTGAAAAATTCAAAAAAATCAAATAAATGGAAAATCAAAAAAGAGATTTCTCAAAGGATGGGCACATTTCTTGCTCTGAAGACAATCTCGCAGATATTGCTCAGATTCAAGAAAGATTGAATGCACAGTTGCACCCCGGGAATTTGTCTAAGTTTGCTTTGCCAGGAAGATGTCGAATTCATGAGACCTCCTAGCACGAAGAAATTAGTTGCTTAACATTCCTCTCAAGGATAGAGCTTGTTCTCCAAGGGAAAATTTTCTTTTGGGATGTCCCCAAGCCAGGAGTATTGGATGTGGAACTTGATGACTATAGCATTCCAGAAGTTGTGGATGAGGCCTTCACGAGATTCATACTTAGGATCCAAAATTAGATGGAGCTAGGCAATGTTTATTTAAAAGGCGTTTTGCTCCCTTGTTGGTGTCGGATTCACAACCCACCTCATCCAGAATTCACTTGCACAACATGTGAAGAAGCCATCAACTTCGCCAGATGTCGCCTCGGATTACCAGTACTACCATATGGATTCTTCAAAGACAAAGGATGGATTGAATATGTCACACAAAAATTTTTAGCACCAAATGAAGAATGTACCTCAACATCATCCAACAACAAGGAGAATAAGTCACAACAGGAGGATGTGATTGAGCTTATGGAGGAAGCAGATGAAGATTGTTCCTACATTATGCTAGAACAAGAGGCTATAGGAGCAAAGATCAAAGAAGCAATGGGATATATCCAAGGAAGAGAAACCACCCAAGGCAACTGTCAGCATGCAGAAGTGAATGAATGTACAGAATTGCAAGATCATCAAGAACCGGGAACGGAGGACTTAGCTCAAAGTACAGATGGTGTGAGAAATTTTCGATATTCATTCACTCGAGGAGGAGAGCGTGAAGAGGGAGGCAATTCCAATATACTTCAAGAAGGAACGCTCCTTGATGAAAAGGTTCAATTACGCATGAACAAGATGGAAGAAATGGTAAGCAGCTTAAGACAAGATGATGTGTTTGACGATCAATGGGCTACCAAGATGGAGGCAGAATATGAAATGCATTTCGCATCAACACTTGATCCATTATTCACAATCATGGAAGAATTGCTTGATGAAATTGAAACAAATGAAACACTGCCTGATAAAGAGATAGAAAATGAAGAACAATTTAGGTTGGGGCTTGATCCATTGTTAGGGATTCAAAAAGAGCCAGCGCATGAAATAATCCAAGTTTCCAAATGCCCTTTTGAATTGATTTCCCGCCCCACTCCTCCCAGTTTGGATCATCTCCACATTTTAGATGCAAGAGGTTTGGTTCACCATCAACTTCGACCTCCTGATGAAGCAATGGACGACAAGCAAGAATGCAGGCTAGTGAATGAACACCACCAAGTTGTATCTTTCCCTACTATTGGCTACAAAGAATATCATTTTGATTATGGAGATTTAGGAAAGACAACTTGTTTATGGATCAATCATGGTCCGGATGAGTTGCCCCAGTTACTAATCTTTCCTAAAGTTTTGCCTGAGTTTCAGATTTGTCCTTTGAAAGAATACTTTTCTGAGTTTAAAGATAAGTTTGCAAAACTTAGCACTACGACTACTACTTTGCTATTACTGCACATCCTGAGAAATCATGCTAGGAGTTGTATGCATTTGGGTCTTTTGATTGTTGTTCGCTTAAATTTTTTGTTTTTGTTTAGATTAGTTGTCTTACTTTCATAGTTTAGCTTTCAATAAAGGGGATCCCATTTGTGAGGGGGTTGTGTTGTTTTCACCACACTCCAATACAATGTTGATATAATATTAGTCCATTTCTTAGATAATCATTCAGGAAGTGCTTTAGGATCCAAGGTTATTCTTTCGAGTTTTATCATTTGGTTAGGATCTATACTTGATTCGGAAGGGAATCATCTATTGTGTCTTGATACCAAGTCTCGCGATTGCTATATTTTACTCACATAATTAATTGCTCTAAGTCATTGAGGTTTCTTAGGAGAAGTCGTGGCAGGTGAAAAATCTTAAATCCTACTTAATCACCCTTGTAATTCTCAAACCCATTGGAGGCTTCACTGCTTGCCAGCCAATAAAAGAATTGACGGAATATCAATATGGAAAAAGGAAAAGAAAATGTGCTAAAAAGAAATATTTGAAAAGGAGCAATGAAAGAAATATAAAAAAAATTGGCTTTGGGAATATGTGAATAACTCCATCGGGGCTATAGACGCCCGGCTGGCAATGGAGCAATATTCATGAAAATTACAGGATGTTTTTGAAGTTAGGATCATTATGTAGCTCGTCACGACAGATTCTAGGGGTTTCAATGGTCTTTTGAGTTGGAATAAACTCATACGCACACACTTGTAATCAAAAGATGAGGTGCCTTGATCCAATTTAGGATTCCTCTTCCCTTTTAAGTATATTCCTTAGTCAATTGATGGATTGGAAAGAATTATCCAAAGGTTTTGAGTATGGAATGGGTTTTGGCTTTGAAATGTTCAGGAACATTTATTCAGGTTGGGGCTAATGTTGTGACCTTTTTCACACATCGGCCCATTGCAAATGGGGACCCCCTAATTTTTGTTTCGTTTCAAACTTTTGGCTTGATTTTTGGTTTGTTTTCCTGTTGTCTTTCTCTCTCTTTCTGCCCGATTTTCGGGGAAGTGCCCGTCTGTGAGCTTAAACGTGAAATTTTGGCCAAGTCTGTAGAATTAGGGTTTGCACTTTTCTAGTCAATCTGAAGTCAAATAGAGTGAATAAATTGAAAACTGAGGGTAATGTTGATGTCAGTATGCTTCCAACAAGTTTCCACTGAAGTTTCATCAAATTTCTGACAACATACTATTTTTAGTAAGTGTATAATCTAGGGCATTCCCTCAACATTACTGAAGTTCTCTCAGTCATGCTGCATTCAGAACATGTCAAGCTGCTTGCTATTTTTAGCAGTTCAGCTTCCGAAGCAAATCTTAGGGTTTATATATGAAGTTTTCCGATGCATGTCTGGAGATTCCTTCTGGGTTTTTTGAAACCTTCGCGTTGGTATAACATGCAAAGTGAGACAATGACTTTCAGAATTCAGCCTTCAGAGGCTATTTTTAGGGTTTGCATGTTGAGATTTTCTTTCCATGTCTGCATTTTCCTTGTGGGTTTTTCGAGACCTTCACAACGATATAACATGCAAACCAGGATCAAGACTTTTTCAGGAGCCGTCTTCCGAGGCTATTTTTAGGGTTTGCATGCAGGGCTTTTCAACGCATGTCGAGTTATTCCTTATGGTTTTTTCAAGAGCTACGCAGTGATGTGACATGCAAACGAAGATGATCACTTTTTTAGCAACTTACTATTTTTGGCAGATCCACTCTGGCAACCCCCTCCCAGCACTTCAGAGTCACAAACTGATCGGCATGCAACAAAAACGAGGTCAAACGGAGGTCATTTGATATGCATGCGAGTCAGATTAGGGTTTCCAGCTTCGGGACCCAAAATGAGGGATAAAATGTCAGAATTTTCGAAAACCGGTGTATCCCACTGCGATCAGCATCTTTCGAGCTATCCACCGGTAAAATTTGAAGACAAACGAAGCACTTACTATTTATAGTAAGGCGTTCTAGAAACTAGCTAAAAATAGTAAATCAAAAAAGAGCACCAGTGTGAACGGGCAGGTCACCCGATGAGGAGCACGTCATTCAGATTTCAAGTCAAACGGAGTTGTGGAAGTCTCAGAAACAGACAGTTGCTATAAATAGTAAACCACCTTCAGAAACATGCCATAAATAGCAGGCCAGCTCAAGATGGCAGTGTGAGCAGGCTGACAAGGTCATGAAGGTCCTGTGTTCAAAATTTCAAATCGATCCGAGCTTCAGAAGTGTGAAAATTTAAGGACTTACTATAAATAGCAGGACATGGAGAAGTTGGTGAAAATGAGGGAGAAATGCCTAAGTCTGGAGTTCATCCTGCTCATACTTCAAAATGCGCCCTCAAGCTGGCAGGAAGCTAAAATTCATCTAAGTCTGATAAAATGGAAGCTCCAGCATGAAAATGCGCCCTTGAGGTTGAAGAGGAGGTCTTGAAAATTTCTAAGTCCTTCAAATTTGAAGCACAACCCCTCATATGCGCCTTGAGAAGAGGAGGTTTAAAAAGATTCTAAGTAATGTAAAATGGAACCTCAAGGGTAGAAATGCGCCCAAGGTCAACAGAATTGATGAAAATTTCACTAAGTCCTCAAAATGAAAGCTCCTACTCTCATTTGCGCCTTAGCTACTTGGGCTGATAGAAAAATGGTTAAGTGTTGCAAATTGGAAGTGTCTACTCCTAAATGCGCCCTTGAGGGGAGAAAGCATGAGAAATCTCCTAAGTATGAAGAAACTAGAGGCTCAAGGGACAAAATGCGCCTTGGAAGGTTGGAAGGGAGTTGAAGAGTTTCTAAGTCATTTAAATTTGAAGCTTGAAGGGTCATATGCGCCCTAGCATGGAAGGAGGGTAAAAACTTTACTAAGTGTTGAAAATTTGAATTAGGCCTAGCTAAATGCGCCTAGACTTGCATGGGGAGCTTTGAAAAATGTCTAAGTCATCAAAACTTGAAGCTGCACCTCTTGAATGCGCCCTTGCTTGGAGAGATGCCTAGAAATTTGCCGAAGTGTCCAAAACTGAAAGCACATCCTCTAAAATGCGCCTTAACTTGAAGGAGAAGTTAGAAAAATGTCTAAGTGTCACAAATTGAAAGTTCAATGTGCTAAATGCGCCCACCAAGTTGAAGAAGATAAGTTAAAAAGTGTTGGCAATTGGAAACTCACCATGCTAAATGCGCCCTAGTAGAGGAGGTTGAGTTGAAGATTTTTTTCTAGGTAAGGAGAAATGGAAGCTGAGGAGGTAAAATGCGCCTAGGGAAGAAATGAACTTAGAAAAAAAGTTTCTAAGTATGAAAACTTCCTGCTAGACCCTTTAAATGCGCCCTAGCCTTGATTGGAAGGTAAAATTTACTAAGTGTTGAAAATGTGAAGCTCAGCTAGTCATATGCGCCTAACTTACAAGGAAGTGGAGGTGAAATTTTCTAAGGAATTGAAACTTGAAGTCCACCATGTTGAATGCGCCTGGCTTGAAGGAGGTAATATCAAAGGTTTAAAATTTTCTAAGTGTGGAAACTTGAAGTAAGCCATGAGAAATGAGCCCATATTGATAATAAGATGTCAAGATTTTTCTAAGTGTTAGAATTTCATCTCTAGAGAGATACGCCTAAGTTGGCTGGGGGATGAAGAAATTTGCTAAGGCATAGGTAAATTGGCAGTGGATACGTCAGAATGTGTCGGCTTCATGAGATTGAAGAAGAATTTCAAGGCAGAGCAAGGAAATAGGCCCAGAGATGAAGAATGGAAATAAATTTGTTAATAAAATATTTTTCTAAGGTTTAAAATTCAAAAATTAAATGTACCCCTTCATTTGGAGACATGAATTCGACGCTTTCTGAAGGGGAATTTTCTTCTGGGTATTGAACGTTTGCGATGAGGAATGGATTTTAAAGTCTTCCACAGTTCGCCGAAGCCTTCAGGATGGAGGTTTTTGATGGGCACTTAAATAATGAATTTTCTAAGGGGAAAATCTAAAAATTTTCTAAGGCAAGGAATAAAATGTGTTGTTGACATAAAAATGCCTTGGCGGATGAATTTGAGGTTGGATGCCTAGATAATTTTTGATCAAATTCCTGATGAAAACATTTTGCTCTGGCCAGAGTTGGATGAAATGTCAGAGCGAACGCCTCTGCCGGAAAAGTGAAGAAGATGCAATTGAAGCTAACACTTTTAAAAGATGATGAAATTTGTCTAAGGCATTGAAATATGATGCACGGGCGTTATATGCCCCAGCCTACAAATGTTGAAAAATCATTAAGAAAGCAAAGTTGGCTAGAGAAAAACGATGAACCCTTGGAAGTTGAAGCATGAAAATTAGGTAAGTGAGGTAAATTTATATCATGAAGTGTTTTGATGGTCTTCCTTTTGTCTGTTTTGCAGGCTGAACGTTGAGGCCAAGAGCAGGATGACCTGAAGCGATGAAGCAAGTACTCCAATACTACATTTCAACCTCGAAGGAAGAAAAATCGCGAGACATGGCTAAGTGTTGAGACCTAGTACATGCCCAACTCCAATGGCGAGAGGAAGAAATGTTCAAGGCTAGAAAATCTTTCAAGCTCAAGCATTTGGAGTTGAAGAACAACATCAAGGAGGAAAATCGTCGTCAAGCAAGAGAAAGAAGTTGTAGACTTGAGGTTTTAGATCGAGAACGAGTCTGCCGTACTAGTCCAAGAAGTTGAAGCAGTGTGAATGCGTTTCCAGACAGGAATCTTCTAGAAGATGATGGACATTAGTGGCTCATTTATTACCCCACTCCTCTTGGTGGCGGTTTTTAGGGTGAATCTTGTTTAGGGCTGAGGTGGCACAATCTGGGCCATCCAGCCGATTGTAATCTGAGCCGTCCGTTGGACTTGGCCAGCTATATAAAGGGGCATCCCCCTCATTTGTACCTCATTAGAATAGACATTAAGTTAGACAGTAGACATAGAGTAGAGGGACAACTTAGAAGTAGCTTAGTATAGATTGATAGTGTAGTTGAAGAAGAAGGAAAGTTTTTCCTTTAAACTTTGTAAGAAATTGTTGTGAACACTCTCTCAATAAAAAGAGTTTTCGTTGATGATGATCTCGTCTTTTGTTGTGAGTAGCTAGCAAGGTTTCTTAGTCCTTTTGATTCGAGTAGGATCTTAAAGTAGAATAAATTTCATTTCATGCAAGTAGTTAGTGATTGTGGAATGTGGTCTTCAATTTGAGCAAACTTCGTCTATCCATACCACTAGTGTGTTCGCTGATGGTGAATGGGCCTTGGGTGGTCAACTGGAATATCGTGTACTTAACTTCGATCATGATTTGTATGTTTATATGCGTCGTTGTGATGGTATTTTCATGCTAAGTTGTGATCTGAACACCTTGAGCTACTCCTTTGAAGATTGCACCGGTTCTGTGGAGGTTGTCCGAAGCGAGACGAAGCAGAGCCTGGTTGAAGTCTGCAAGAATTGGTCACCATGTCCCAAGCCTTAGAGTAGATTAGAGCCTTCTCAACCCTGCACCATTTACATTCAGTACCTTCTGAAACAAGAACTTCATAGACAAATCTTTTGAGTATTCGAATTCCTTTCTCTGCTATTGAACAATTCCGTAAGTCCCCTTGAAATACCAGCAAATCACATCGAGCCAACTGAGACTATTCGCACTGAAGGAACCTTGGAGTTGAATGCATGAACTCTCTCGCAATCTTAGCGTGCTGGATACTTTGATCAAGAAAGAATAGGGAAGCCGTTGGCGACTTTATTCTGCGTTGGGGCGGTCACGAAAAACTCATCAACACTAACTCCATGATGGTAATCACATAGTTTTCTAGAACAACGTCATCTCGATCACACTCAACCCTTGGTACAACCATGTGAAGGGTGCGAGAGCCATCCTCATTTGTTGAAATATTTGAAAACTTCCTAGCTCTCTTCTTTGTTGGAGATGCACTGATCCTACTCAAGAATTCTTCCATCTCTACTGCTGGATTAGCCTCTTCACTGGGGCTCCTCCTCATTCTGTTTCTGAGCCAATCCGATACCACTTGCTGTAAATCTGTAATAAATGGCTGCTCATTCCTTGATTCCTTTTCACGGACTTCTTCTCTAACTTCATCTTGGCGAGGCTCACCATCTTCCACAGGTTGAGTATCTCTTGAACCCTGGGCCTCCTGTCCTGTAACTGTATCATCCTCTAGAGCTGCCTGAAGCTCACGCTGGAAGTGTGTATCTGTAGCAGTTTCTTCATCTTCCTTCTGCTGATCATCTCTGGTGGGCGCATTGACACTTTTGCCAACGAACTCTCTTCGTGGTGGCTGATTTGCCTCATGTAATTCTTGTTCCTTGTTCAATATATTTCTCTTATCAGAAAATAGTGAAACCTCTTGTATACTTGGAGAACGTGTCTCCAATGGTGTAGGTAATGCCACCTCGACTCTTGGAGGCTCCGGCTGAACTGGCTCTTTCCTTCGAGACTCTGGAGCTCGAGCAACTTGTTTCTTCTTGGTGGCAGTTGGCGTCCTATGATCTCCCATCAAATTGTAAGTCAAAGGAATTGACCTACTCTTCAGCCTATTCACATGCCTTTCAACCCATCCTTTGGTGAATGTCAAGACTGGTATGCAAAGTGTGTCCAAATCGGCAATCTTCGGCTCTGACCAATCTGGAAGTGGGAGTGGCGTATCCCTCACTGCCTCATGATCTGGATGAAGAACATTCATGTCCTCATCTACCTAGTCTGGTACTGGAATAATCTCACACTCCCTGATCATGCTCAAAGGTAGTCTTGAAAACATTCTCTTTCTAACTTCAGCCTCATCCCACGCACCAGCCCAGTAATTTTCAATATTTGCCTTATGCTTGAATTCTTCTGACAGTATCCATCTAATATTGCTGTGGGGGTCATAATGCTTCCTGTTGGTGTGATAAGAAAAGTGGAAAAACTGAAGCTCATTTTCAGCTTCCTTGGTTGCATGTAGTGAAGGACACACTTTGTCTAAATTTCCCATGATGATTGGGGAGTCCAGTCCTCCCTTCTTCTTCTTTTGAATTTTATCATAGGCAATGAGTTGCCTAGATATTTCTAACATCAATATTTTGTTTGTAGGGTACCTGGGCAGCCTATAAGGATATGAAGAGAATCCTTGCAGCCTGACATAAGTAAATTTAGGAAATTGGATGAACCAACACTCGTACCTTTCTATCAATTCTTGAGCTTCCTTCGAGACCCTATGATGAGTCCTTTGCTGAAGTGATCTCGTTATGTGCATAGTGAAGGCATCATTGACTCTCTTGTAATGAGATGTGCTTGTCAAGCGCAGCTGCGGACAAGCCTCATGAATCTTGAACTGATGAGAGCCACATCCAATCGGCTCCTTGTATGATATTCCTCTGTATTTCATCATACGAGCCAACATGTAGATGATGTATGAGCCCATGTAGAATGTCTTCGTTCTCCTCACACTCCGGAGTTTTTCGTGCAAATTATCACTGATCATCACCGCCCAATTAATAAACTCCTTGCCTTCCAGCACGAGGTTGATGTAGTAAAACATCCAAGGTTCGAAGATGAACGCCTGGAGACAGCCTCCAACTCTGCTGAGCATCATAATCAAATCACAGTATTCTTGTTTTAGATCATCTGAAATTATCTGCCTCAGCAACTTTGTGCGAGAGGGCTTGGGCTTGTTCATCCAACAAGAGTTAATCATATCAGCACATCTTTCAAATGTTGAAGCATACATCCGCTTAGCACGTTCTCTTGTCTTGTAAATCATTTTCTCATGTGAAGGAATTCCAAAGGCTTCGCCAATAGCTGTAGGCATGAGGTTGGCAAACAATTTGCCATCAGGTGAGACAATAGACCTGTGCTCAGGGTCGTAGCAGTTAGCACTCCATAATCAGCTCCGAACATTGAATTGCTAGTGGAAAACCAGCAGCTGCATATAGTCCACTTCTGACAATATTGTGAGAAGTGATCGAAGGACGATGGCCTCCAACTCCCATTATTCGACTTTTGAAAGCCTCCATATTGAAAGAGCCCAAGTTCATGTCAGCCAACTTGCCCAGCCTTGAAGCAAACCTCGACTCCGACAGGAAAGACTTGCTCAGCCTTTTGATCACAGCCTGTCTGGACGCATTTGCCTTGCTGGATTCAACATTGTTCTCCTTGCTAGTTGCTCTTACTTCAGCCATTCTGCAAAAACAAAAGATAGTCATCAACAATTTAACTTAGAAAAATAAAATCATGTCGGGGCTGCCAGCAGACTTTTGAAAATGAGAAGCTGCAACACTAAATTTCAACTTCAAACCTCAACTCCTCCTACAACAGCTTCGAACTTTGAACAGTTAGAGAATTTACTTGCAGCAGTACAACTTCAACACTTCAGCAACTCCTCAGCACTTAGACTTCTTCAAACTTGCACTCTCCAAAGTTCAGCTTCAACACTCAGCTTTTCCCACACTACAATCTTCTTTTACTTCAAGTCTGAAATAAGCCCCTTAAAATTTTTCTTGATTTTCAATAACAAATACAATGTAACCAAGCACCCATTAAGGTTAGTTTAACCCAAAACGTTGCATGAAAGAACTCTAACCAAGAATGCGCCCTAAAACCACTTAAGGAGGAGGGGCGGGCATATGGTCAGAGGATCCCTAGGATCCACTGAATCAAAGATTACAAAGATTACAACTGAAAGAGAGAGACTAAACTCAACACCAAGAATGTGCACTCAAGATCCTTTAACAGGCGAGGTGCTAACATATGGTGGAGTGCTAATTGTTGAATTGAAAGTACTTAGGCGGATAACCAACCATAAGAGAATTTCCACACTACCACCAAACAGTGGGGGGAAAAAACTACAATTAAAACACTTCGTCTACTGCGGCAGACATCCACTTAAGAGTGAGGATTCACCACTTGACAGTGGGTATAAGAAGAGAATTAGTAAGTTCTTTTTTCCACACTGGCGGCAAACCATTCAGGGGTTACAATGTGATAATTAAACATGAATAAGCAGCAACTAAATAGACTGAAACAGTACTACTGTTATCAGCTTTACAAAATGAGAAAGAGCTGCAAATTATATGAGGATTACAATAGTTTTGAAGCACAAAGAAGCTGGATGATCCCACATTAGATAACTATCCAACTTATTGAAGAAAGAACTGAAAACTCAAACTGAAGCAAGTTTGATATAAAAATCTGCAAACTGAAAATGAATTACCAGCAAACTGTAGCACACCAAATTGTTCATAACTTCATCCTATCTTCACCAATTGACATGGAATCAATTGCAGCAGCTTCTAGGAGTAAAGGCACCCCTGTTCAAACTCATAAATTGCACCAAAGCCTCCATATTTATTAATGCACGCATCCCAATATCAGTCTGGAAATGTACGGCCTTCAAGAGGGGCGATTTCCTCTTTAAAAATCAGAAACACATTAATAAAATCTAAAACCTCTTGGAAAGGGTCGTCCAAGGCTTAGAATCATATAGATAAAATACCCATATGGGAATAGAATTTACCCAAGGAGCTACAATCAAAAACGTCCTTCAGCCATGACTGAACCAGCAAACTCCAAACTGAAAATAACATCAGAATTCTTCTACAATGAAGCTCAATATGCACTTCTGAATGAAGCACACTCCCAAACCACCATCTAGGGAACCATAGTTTCAGGCCCGAAGAATGGAGTCAATTTGCTAAGCTTTCCCTTAGTCGGATTCTGGATTTCAAACCAATAGCATAACTTTACAATATTTCCAAAGATCATCAGCGCTTCAAACAACAGCAATATATAAGTTTCAATTGGCAAATGAAGCAACAAGAGACTTTTCAAATTCCAAGAAGTTGAATCACTTCAACTTCCAAAAGGGACACCACTTTAAGCATTTCACTTTTTGAAATAATAAAATATTAATCAACCTCTTTTAGGCGTCCAACTTCACTTTGCAACAATAAAGCATTTAATAATTCATTAAATGCACCATTGACCCCTTAATGACCCCCTTTTAAAAACAACATGAAGTGATCATTCCTAGGCGTGGGGGTACAACTGAGAAACGTAAAAATGACTAAGTATAAAACTTAATCCATGGAGATAACCAAAGCCAAACTGAAACTGAAGGATAGCAAGATGACTTGAGTTGAATTGCTGATGATGCTACTGCCAAAATTAGACTTACTAAAAATAGCCAACTGCTATAAATAGTAAGTTCACATCAACACAACAGAAAGCCAAACTAAACATTGAACTGCAAAGGATTGAACTGCTACTAGACAGATACTGCCAAAAGATAGACTTGCTAAAAATAGCGAACTACTATAAATAGTAAGTCTGCACAACAACCTCAAAATGCCAACTGAGTAGTATCTGAAAGAGGAAACCCTAATTTTCTGCCTCAGCTTAGCCTACGGATTTCCGGAAATGGGCTAAATCCAAATGAAGAGCGTAGGGCCAAAATGGGGACATTACAAAGTCAAACTTCTTCACCAAGTTTTAGTTTGCACTGCAATCTTCACTTCAGAGCTCAAGTCGCACCTCTTAGCTGATGGAGAAAAATGAATAAACTCACAACTCATATAGCCAAGTCGAATTCTAGAAGGAGCCAATTTTAGCCAGTTTATTAAATTTCCACTACTTCACTGCAGGAATTCAAATTTCCCTCCTCTGGCAGCTGCAACACTTGGCATTCGGCATCTAGAACACTTTGACCTTCTAGAATTTCAAAAGATTTATCTTCACTGGTCAAGGCGTACTTAGCATTTTAAATCATCTTTTAAAATATTAACTTCAATTGCATCCTCTTAAGAAATTCATCTCACCAGCTAAGGCTCTGACATTTGATTTCATCCATCTTTGGCTTGAGAAAATTCACCTTCATGAAGAATTTTGATCAAAATCATCTAGGCAATCAACTTCAAATTCATCAGTCAAGGCATTTTATCTTCAACAACATCATTTATTCCTTCTTGCCTTAGAAAATTTTAAAATTTCCTTAGGAAATCTCATTATTCAGGCGCCCATCAAAATCTTCATCCTAAAATCCTTGGCAAGGTGTAGAAAACTTTAAAATCCATTCCTTGTCGAAGATGTCCGATACCCAGAAGAAAATTCCCTTCAGAAAGCATCAAATCCATGGGTCTACAAACGAAGGCGTACATTTAATTTTTGAATTTTTAAACCTTAGAAAAAAATATTTTCTTCAAAATTTATCTTCATTCATCAACTCTGGGTGTATTTTCTTGCTTGGCCTTGAAAATTTTCTTCAATCTCATGAAGCTGGAGTATTCTGACTCATCCTTGCCAATTTTATCCATTCCTTAACAAATTTCATCATCTCCTCAAGCTTAGGCGTATTTTCTCCTAGAGGTGGAATTTTGTGCCTTAGAAATTTTTTAAATAATATCATCAGCATGGGCACATATGAGGTATCAAGGAGGAATTTTGAACATTGCAGACTTTAGATAATTTTCAACTTCCATTCATCCTCTAATCATGGCGCATTTCACTTGCTGAGGAGGAATTACGCCTTAGTCATTTTTCTTCCATACCTCTAGAGATGGGCACATTTGACATGCCTAGGAGGATTTAGCAACGCCTTAGTTTCTTTTTCTAACTTCACCTTGCACTTTGGGCGCATTTGGCATGTTGAGAGGGAATTTTACTTAACACCTCTAGCAAGTTGGGCGCATTTGGGGTATGGAGGAGGAAGTTTGACTTCAACGCCTTTTGTCTTTTCCTAGCTCCCTTGGGCGCATTTAGGGGGTCAAGGAGGATTTAACTTTGACTTAGAAATTTTTTATATGTCTTTATGAAGAGTGGGCGCATTTTGGGGGTCATGCAGGAATAAGCCAACACTTAACTATTTTCCACACTCCATCTTGAGATGAGGGCACATTTAGGGGTAGGAGGAGGATTTAACTTCAATGCCTTAGAATTTTTTTATCACCATCTCTCCTTGAGGGCGCATTTTGGGGTAGGAGGAGGATTTATCAATGCCTTGGAAACTTGTCTTGGCCTCACACCATAACAGGGCGCATTTTGGGGGCTGAGCAGGAATAAGCCAACACTTAACTATTTTCCACACTCCATCTTGAGATGAGGGTGCATTTAGGGGTAGGAGGAGGATTTATCAACATTTGAAATTTTCCAACCTTCTGCTAGCTTTACCTTGGGCGCATTTGACAGGGGGTGAAGGAAATTTCTCAGACTTAGGCATTTTTAGCTTGCTCGCCCTCGTTTACTATATTTAGTAAGTCCTCTGATTTTCATACCTCTGAAGCTTGGATTGATTTGAAATTTTCGCCACAGGACCTTCAGGATCTAGTTAATCTACTCACACTGCCATCTCGTGCTGACTTGCTATTTATAGCATGTTTTTGGAGGTGATTTACTATTTATAGTAACTGCTCAGTTTCATGACTTCCCCAACTCCGTTTGACCTGAAATTTGAATGACGTGACCCTCATGGGATGACCTGCTTGTTCACACTGGTGCCTGCTGTTGACTTACTATTTATAGCCTGTTTCTAGAGTGCCTTACTATAAATAGTAAGTGCTCAGATTGCCTTCAAATTTTACCAGTGGATAGCTTGAAAGATACTTAACGCAGTGGGATACATCAGTTTTCGAAAATTCTGGCATTTGACCCCTCATTTTGGGTCCCGAAGCTGGAAACCCTAATCTGACTTGCATGTCGATCAAATGACCTCCGTTTGACCCCGTTTCTATTGCATGTCGGTTAGTTTGTGATACTAAAGTGCTGGGGGGGGCTGCCAGAGTGGATCTGTTAAAAATAGTAAGTTCCCGAAAAAGTGACCAACTATGTTTGCATGTCACATCACTGCGTAGCTCTTGAAAAACCCATACGGAATAACCTGACATGCACTGAAAAGTCCTGCATGCAAACCCTAAAAATAGCCTCTGAAAAAGGTCCTAATCCTGGTTTGCATGTTACACCATTGCGAAGCTTTCGAAAAACCCACAAAGAATGTTCAGACATGCGTAGAAAATTCCAACATACAAACTCTAAAAATAGCCTTCGAAGGCTGAGTGCTGAAAGTCATCATTGCATCTTGCATTGCATGTTATATCATCGCGTAGGTCTCAGAAAACCCATAAATATTCTTCAGATATGCACTGAAAAAACTTCGCATGTAAACCCTAAAAAAATAGCTCCTGAAGGTGAACTTGCTAAACATAGAAAGTTTTCCGTTTCAGCTCAAAACTTGCAGACAAATAGCTTGACGTGCTCTGGATGCAATGCAACGATTAGAACTTCAAAAGTGCTGAGAAAACGTCCCAACTTAGGTACTTACTAAAAATAGTAAGTTGTTAGAATTCAATGAAATTTTGTTGGGGACTTGATGCTGAATGCAACGCCACGCTCAAATTTCGACTTTACTCACTCCATTTGACTTCAAAATGGCCGGAAGACTCAAAACCCTAATTCTCAAACTTAGCCAAAATTTCACATTTAAGTTCACAGACGGGCACATCTCGGAAAGGCAGACAGTAGAAAGAGACAGAAAGAGAGAGACAAAACCCAAGCCAAAAGACGAGGAACGTAGCAAAAAATTAGGGGGTCCCCATTTTAAATGAGGTGATGTGTGAAAAGGTCACAACAGGTTCTTGTCTTTGTTCGGTCGTACGGGCATTAAAAATTGTTCAAGCAATCATTGTTGGCTACTGGACGTACGTCTCCTGCTAGTGTCTCATTCCTCTTCTTCTCGTTTGGTTCTCTCTTTGTAGCGCTCCAATAATTGCTACCTTCGGCGTTCCCGATCCTCTTCTTCTCGAAGGTCTTGTAGGATAATGAAATGACGGGCCAGCAATCTGGGCATACGATTCAAGAGGTGATCCACCTCGTCGTTCACTTCCAGCTTATCCAAGATAACTTCCTCAGGGATCTCCCGCTTGCGGGATTCCCTTCGTACGTGATCTCATAAGGATATCTTCCACAGATTGATAAGATCTTCAGTCAATAGATCTTCCCTTTCCTCATTGCTATTCACGGGCTCGTTTGCCGGGAGACCCATTACACTGCCATGACGAGTGATTCCCTAGTCCGCTCAGGCAACGGCGCCAAATGTTTACTCACTGGGTAGTGTTCAACGTACTATGGGAGTAAATGAGAATAATTCACAAACATAATGCACATACTAGAATATGAATCACATTTGAGTCACAGAACAATCGTAAGAGTAATTGCATAGCACAATGGATTGATTGATTTCATGAAATATCTCAACAATACATAGCAATTGTCCCTCCGACTACAAATGACAAGATACATATATAGATGGCCGAAGTTGGTTGAGATATCAACCGTTGGCAACTCTTCCTAACTACCTGCCCGACAACTAATCCAACTTTTTACTTTAAACTGTGCATGTATTATTTAAACTATTATTATCTATTCCCATTACGACCGACTACAACATTTATTTAATTAGTACGGTCGATCACAATATAATTATTTATTAACATGGCCATCTACACTAGCCATGGGTGAATCATGGAAAGTCCTCAACACCTTGTTCCTCACATTTGAACCTGGGACTAAGAATATTCTCTCTTTGTAAATGACGAGGTCATTCACGAGAGTACTTGCTGTCATGTACTGTCCCATCAATAATGCCAGAAGCCCACAGATTCTTGGCATAGTCTGCTATCATCAAGTGTCTCCAATCCTTTGAAATCTCTGCCATGGAGCTCAAATGGGGATGGCGAGATAAGGCGTCAACAACAACGTTTTGAGTCCCTTTGACATAGGAGATGTCAAAATCATAAGACTGTAACTTGCTGACCCATTTCTGTTGACGTTCATTTAGATCCTGTTGTCCAAGGAAATGCCTCAAGCTATTATGATCAGTTTTGACACAAAACTTACTGCCAACTAAGTACTGCCTGAACTTGGCCAACGCATGCATGATGGCCAACATCTCCTTGTCATATATACTATAGCTCCTCTCAGGATCCCTTAGCTTCCTGCTCTCGAAAGCTCTTGGATGATGGTCCTGCATAATCACCGCACCAATACCTTCCCCACAAGCATCACAATGAAGCTCAAAAGGCTTGGTGAAATCTGACAAAGCTAGGATTGGACAGGAAGTCATCAATTGTTTGAACTTCTCGAAACACTCCTGTGCTTGAGGTGTCCAAACAAATGCTCCCTTCTTTGTCAAATTTGTAAGTGGTACAACATGCTGCGAGAACCCACTAACAAACCGGCGGTAGAAGGCGCATAACCCAACAAATCCCCTGAGTTGAGTCAAAGTCTCAGGAGCAAGCTAATCAATAATGGCACGAACCTTATCAGGGTCCATGCGAACTGCCTCTGCGCTGATGATGTGACCCAAATATAAAAGTTCTACCATGCCCAAAGCGCACTTGGACTCCTTGTCGTACAAGGACTCCCTGTCAAGTATGCCCAAAATAGTATCCAGGTGATCTAGGTGAACCATGTGCTCCTCCCAAGATCTGCTGTAAACCAAAATGTCGTCAAAGAATACCAGAACAAATCTCTTCAATTGAGATTGGAAGACCTTGTTCATAGTGGACTGGAAAGTAGCTGGTGCGTTGGTTAAGTCAAAGGGTATAACCAAAAACTCATAGTGTCCACAATGACATCTAAATGCAGTCTTCTCAACATCCCGCTCTCTGACTCTGATCTGGTGATATCTTGTCCTCAAGTCAATCTTGGAGAAATAACAAGCTCCGTGAAGCTCATCTATCAGCTCATTGATGCGAGGAATGGGATACCTGTTCTTGATTGTCCTTTTGTTCAGTACACGATAATCAATGCACATCCTGAGTGTACCATCTTTCTTCTTCACCAAAACAACTAATGAAGCGAAAGGAGACTTACTTGGCCTTATGTGTCCCATAGCTAAAAATTCCTTGATTGTTTTCTCAATTTCATCCTTCAAACGCTTTGGGTTCCGGTAAGGTGTAATGATGATGGGCTTGGTGCCCTCTTCCAACTCAATGATGTGCTCTATGCCTCTATCAGGAGGTCTACCATGTGGTATGTCACTGAACACCTTTGTATGCTTAACTCTGAACTCCTGAACATCTGGATGATAGGGTGTTTTGTGCTGCTCCTCATACGAAGGCATCAACTTACACTCTGCTGCCCACTCTACCATGTCATGTCTACTAAGTCTCTCCATTCTCTTGAGAGTGATTACCTTCAAGTTGTTGTCCTTAATGGCCTTAAGTACATGATTAGTCCCGTCAACCTTGAATTTCATTTCCATTTCTCTAAGGTTGAGTGTAAATTCACCAATTGCATGAAGCCACTTTATGCCAACGACCGCATCAGTGCCTCCCATATTAACCACATAAAAATCTATTTTAAACTCATAGTTATTGAGTTTCATAGGCAGATCTAGAATCATTCTCTCACATTTGAGAGTGTAACCATCAACAACTTTTACCCTTATCCCTTCAAACTCCCGAGTTTGAATTCCATGCTTTTCCACCAACCGTGCATCTATGAAATTGTGAGTTGCACTTGTATCAAGCAAAGAAATGACTCTTTGACCAGCCAAGAGTCCAAGCAACCTGAAGGAGCCTTCCCTTTGCATGCTAGACATATGAGCTTCCTGTAGCTCCATTTCTCCTTCATTTTCAACTTTAATTTCCGAGTTTTCAGTTCATGAATCCTCTTGATCAGCTTGCTGGTCTGTTATATCAGCCATGTTTTCACCCTCATAAAACCACTCCATATGCCTATTTTGACCCTTAGGCTTAAGAAGACAATCATGGTTTAGATCATAAGGACCCTTGCAATAAAAACACAATTTCCTCCTACGCAACTCATTAATTGTTTCCCTATCCAAAGGGGCTGCAAATTTCTTCTTTTAATTAACATTTTCTGATTTCTTTGGATTTGATTGAAATATGCCCCTTAATTTTTTCTTGGAATTTTCACAACACAATCAACATTATGACAAATGAATTAGCATTAGCTCCAAATTGAAAATCTAAATTTAAAAGATCTCGACGCCAAGAATGCACACTCAATCCGAATGAAGGAGAGGTGTTGTCATATGTTGGAGAAAACTAAGCAATAACTGAAATGTAATTACAATTGAATGGAGCTAGGCGGTGAACCAACCATGAAAGAATTCCGCACTTCCACTAAATCAGTGGGGGGAAAGAGATTACAAAACAAACTAATTCATCCATTGCGGCGGGCATCCACTTGTGAGTGGGGATTCACCACTTCTCAGTGGGTATAAATGAGAGATTAACAAGTTCTTTTTCCACACTGGCGGTAAACCATCTAGGGGTTACAATGTGAGAATTAAACACAAGTAAAGTAGTAAGAATGACTGAAACAATACTACTGTTTTCAGTATTACAATGTAAAGAACTACCGCAAATTACAAGTGATTACAATAGAATCAATGCACAAAAAAATATATGAATTTCCCCTCAAAAATATCTCAATTATTGAAGTAATAAAATGAAACCAAAGACTAAAATAAATCTGATATAAAATCTGCAAAACTAGAAGTCTGAACCAGCAAACATCATCACAAAAAATTTGATAAAACTCTTACCACACTTCAAAACTTGAACCAAACTGAAAGTGCATCACCTTTAGAGCTAGACGACCTTGAAACAAGCAATTTTCAACCTTCAAACTCAGCAAATCCAACCAGCACATTTTCCAAGGCAAAGATGAATGGTACGGCCCTAGGAGAGGGTTGACCTCTCTTATAAAATCAGCCACTTCATATTAAATTCTGAAATTGCACCCAAAGGGGCGCCTCTAGCAATACTAATTTAAGGAGTCAATACCCATGTGCAAATAAAAAATCACCCTTAAAGTTGTATACAAAAACACTTTTCAGCCTAGTGTAAACTAGCAACACCAAAATCTGAAAAAAACATCAAATTCTCCAAATATGAAGCTCAATGTGCACTTCTAGATGAAGCACACTCTCAATCCACCATCTAGGGAACCATAGTTTCAGGCCCGAAGAATGGAGTCAAATTGCTAAGCTTCCCTTTAGCCGGGTTCTGAATTCAATCCAACAGCATTTTGTTATAATTTTCCAAAGATGATCAAAAGTTGGAGCAAGGCTTGCTTTTATAACTTTTGAGGTGAATGTTGGCTTTTTAGCTTCCATTTTTTCCCTCCAAAAGGGACACCCAAATATGTTGAAATGTTTTCTTTTAAAAATATAATTAATTCTCCCTCTTCTAGGCGTCCAAGGCTCATAAACATTATGAAATATTGAATTATCTCACATGAGGCGTCCACCCTCAAAGACCACCTTTGAAAACAACTTAAAGTCATTAATACTAGGCCAAGGGGGCCAATAAGAAATTAAAACATTAATGACTTAGAATAAATCATTTTACCCAAAATGAGCCTCAAAATGTTGAAAGCCAATTATGCTCCAAATTGCACTGCCCGAAATGGAAACTGAGCTGATTGCTGATGCTACTACCCAAGATGTGTTGTGACGTTTTTCACACATCGCCCCATTGGAAATGGGGACCCCCTAATTTTGGCTTTGCTTTTGGTTTGATGTTGGTTTGTTTTTTTTTGCTGTTGTCTCTCTCTCGTTCTATCTATCTTTCTGGGATGGGCCCACCGTTGAACCATAACGTGAAATTTTGGCTAAGTCTGGAAATTAGGGTTTTGTCTTCCTGGTCAGTTTGAGGTCAAGCAAGGTCAATAAATTGAAATCTGAGCTTAACATTGTTGTCAGTGTGCTTCCAGCAGGCTCCCAGCAGATTTTCATCCGATTCTGAGGTACTTACTATTTTTAGTAAGTGTGAGGTTCCATGCAGTCCGTCAGCTACATTGAGATTCCGACAGCCACACTATATTTAGAGCACATCAGGCTATTCGTATGCAAAATTTGAGCGAAAAGGGACGACTTACTATTTTAGCAGTCGGCTTCCGGGACAAATTCGGGCTTCCAGCGAGTTTTTCTTTGCATGTTGGCATATTCCTTCGGGTTTTTCGAGACCTTCGCAACGATATAACATGCAAAACGAGGCGATCACTTTAATGGGTCTTAGAGGCTATTTTTAGGGTTTTGCATGTCGGGTTTCTTTTGCATGTCGGGTGATTCTGATGGGTTTTTCAGAGCTTTGACGGTGTGACATGTCAAAGCGCGGATCACTCAGTAAGGAACTTGCTATTTTTTAGGTGTGTCCCGGAGTCGCCTCCCAGCAATTCAGAATCACGAGCTGATTGCAGTGCCACAGAAACGAAGAGAAACAGAGATCATTTGATACGCATGCAAAGCAAATTAGGGTTTCCAGTTTTGGGACCCAAAAATAGGCGTAAAAGGTCAAAATTTTCGAAAACCGGTGTAAACCACCGCGATCAGCGTCCTTCAGGCTATCTGCTGGTGAAATTTCAAGTCAAACAGAGCACTTACTATTTATAGTAAGTCAGATTGGAAGCAGGCTAAAAATAGTAAATCAACTGCATGCGTCAGTGTCAGCCGACAAGTCACGTGGTGAGGAGCGCCTCATTCAAATTTCAAGTCGATCGGAGCATTGGAGCTATCAGAAATAAGAGGTTACTATTTATAGTAAACCACCTTCAGAACCGTGCTAAAAATAGCAGGGTGACTAAAAATGGCAGTGTCAACAAGTTGATGAGGTTATAAGGATGCAGTGTGCGAAATTTCAAGTTGTTCCGAGCTTCAGAAGTGCAAAATTCAGAGAGCTTACTATAAATAGCAGGGTGTGGAAACTGGCGAAAACGAAGAAAAAGTTCTAAGTCTGGAAGTTCATCCGGCAGGCCTAGCAAAGTGCGCCCAGTTGATGAGAAGGCATAAAAATTTCTAAGAGTGTTGAGCTCGTCCAGTACACAGGCCAAAATGCGCCCAAAGCACAACTGGTCAAAGAAAAGTCAAAGAATTTTATCCTGTAGACATGGAGAAATGCGCCCACCCTCAAGGAGAAAATTTAAAAAATTTCTAAGTCTCATCCTCTTGCCACCTCAAAATGCGCCCAAGGGAGGTTGATAGCATGAAAAAAGTTCTAAGTATAAACTTTATCCTCCTCCACTAGTAAAATGCGCCCACTCAGAAGAAAGTCAAGGGAAAGTCAAAGTGTCTCATCCTTCAGCATAGGCTAAATGCGCCCACATGCTAGCAAGAAGCATAAAAAAAAAAAATTCTAAGGCAAACTCGTCCTCCTCCTATGGTGAAATGCGCCCAAAAGGCAAGGAAGTCAAAAAGTCAAAGTTCTTCAACCTCCTCCTAGGTGGAAATGCGCCCAAAGCATGGCAAGTAAAGACAAAAATAAGGAAGTCAAGGTGGCGTTGCATGTGCTTCATCCCTCATAACCTCCAAAATGTGCCCATGCAGCTAAGGAGTCAACAGGAGTCAAAGAATCTCATCCTCCATGCATAGTAAAATGCGCCCAAATGGGGCCATGTGAAGACAAAGCACGGAAGGTGAAGAGCCACCCAAGGGCGTTGGAAGAAGTTTATCCACCAGCTATGTCTAAATGCGCCCAAAGGAGGAATAAGTCAACAGGTCAAACAAGCTCGTCCTTCTCATGCATAAAAATGCGCTCAAGATGGAAGAGGGTCAACAAGTCAAAGGAGATCGTCCTCCTCAAGGGGTGAAATGCGCCCAAATTACCTCAAGTCAAGACAAAAAGCGGAAGTTGAAAGGTCATCCTCTTGCCAAGCTGAAATGTGCCCATGTTGAGGTGTAAAAGGTAATTGAGGGTGGTAAATGGGAGAAAATATTGCTAAGTGGTGAATAAAAAAGAAAAGGAAAATATTGCTAAGGCGTTTGAGCTTCAAATAAATGTTTTTCAATGTGAAGAAAAATGCAAAATGGTGAGTGAGGGATAAAATATGCTAGGCGCCTTCATGAAAATTTTCTGAGTGAAGTTGGTATTTTCACAGGCAAAGTTGATCGAGCTGGATATAAAATTTTCTAAGGCAAAATTTTCAAAGTGATTCAAAATTTTTCTAAGGCACAAATATTTTCTCCCTTAGAAAAATGCCTAAGTCTGGAGAGGTGATGGAATTTTCCTAAAACATGAGCAGAGTTGCCACAGGTGAAGTCAGTGACTGCCAGCTTCACGGGGTTGATAAAAGTTTTCAAGTCAGAGTAAAGAAATATGCTCCAGGGTGAAGAAATGAAATAAATTTGATGAAAGAATATTTTCTAAGGTTCCAAAATTTTCAAGAAAATTAAATGAACCCGTTCGTTGGGGACCCATGTATTCGAAGCGTTCTGGGGAAAATTCTCTTCTGGGTATTGAAGATTATCAATGAGGAATGGATTTTAAGATCTTCCACAGCTTGCCGATGATCCCGAGGTAAAGATTTTAAATGGGCACCAGGTTGATGAATTTCCTAAGGGAAATTTTAAAATTTTCTAAGGCAAATGTGAAGAAAACATGTTTTCAAGGTGAAATCCTCCAGACGATGAATTTGAAAGAAACTGCCTAGGTGAATTTGCCCAAGCTCTTCGTAAAGATAGTTTTCTTGAGCCAGAGATGAATAAAATCAAAGTTGTCAGAGCTCCGGCAGGTGAAATGAATTTCTTAAAGATGCAGTTGAAGTTAATATTGTCAAAAGGATGAAATGCCCTTGAGGAGGATGAAATTTGGCTAAGGCATGAAGAATTTGAACGCAAAATTGGCTGGTGAAAGATGAACGCTTGGAGATTAGAACGTGAATCTTGGTAAGTAAGTTGAATTTATATTATTAAATGTTCTGATACTCTTCTCCTCGCTTGTTTTGCAGGAGAAATGTTGAAGCCAGAACACAATGACTTGAAGTGGAAGCACGATGAAGATAAGTTTCACATGAAGGAAGAAAAGGTTGCAAGGAAACGGCTAAGTGTTAGCTCAAGTGACAAAGGAGTTGAAGAACAATGTCAAGAAGAAGATCGAGAACAGTGTGAACGCGTCTACAAATGGAATCTTCTGGAAGGATGATGGTGGACATTATGGCTCATTTATTACCCCACTCCTCTTGGTGGCGGTTTTTAGGGCAAATCTTGTTTGGGGCTGAGGTGGCACAATCTGGGCCATCCAGCCGATTGTAACCCTAGCCGTCTTTTGGGACTTGGCTAGCTATATAAAGGGTGTCACGTCTCATACAATGACTTATTTTGATCATGACTTATTTTGACCATTGACTTATTTTGATCATGACTTATTTTGACCATTGACTTACCTTGACCATGATTTATTTAGATAATGTTTGACCATGACCTTATGAGATTTAATATACGAAGTATGATATGTGTTAAGAGCAATGCTTTAATATAATTGTTTTCTTTCAAGAATTATGAATGCATTCATATAAAATAGAAATGTTGAGTTAATTATTGTTTCTACAATGGTTACTAATACACTTTTGTTTTGCACGCCTGAGTGCATTTGAGTGGCAGGTGATCGAAGGCCAAGGAGATCGAAGGCCAAGAGTGTGATTGAGGAAAAGGAGGTTAGCTTCTCGACAGGGTAAAAGAGGAGAAACTCTCGGTTACGCACACACCACTTAAATCATGTAGCTGCATTAGGTCATGTTCGTTTTTACAATGTGATTGCGTGAAAATGATTAGCATAGCAAATTTAAAATTATGGTTTAATTAAATTGTGAAATAATATGGCTTATTTTATTTTATTAATCTCCATTTTATTTGAGCAACAAAAAGGGAAAATGATTCTGTTTTAAAAGAAATATGATTAAAAATAAAATAAGATAAATAAAATAGAATATTGTGGTTTCATAAATAAAAACTTAGAGTTAGCATAAAATAAGGATATAATTCAGTTTTGTATATAAATTTTCCAAAAAAAAAAAAAAATATTGAAGAATGAACAGCCCGAGAGAACATTGGGCTCTGGAAATTCTGTCTCAAAACCAACAATTCACTGGGCATGTGGCAATCCTTGGAAACTGCTGTCATCTGGAAATTTTATGCATGATCCTCGAAAAAGAGGAAGAGGGCTTTAAGAAAGAAAAGAGAATTTTGAATTGAATCATATCGAAGAGCTCTGGATCAGAGGCGAAGAAGGTATTGTGGAACAACTGCATTGGAAGCAAATTGTGCCAGGTTCTCTTCATTGCTATGCCTTCTTTTAATTTTATTGTAAAAAAACTGCAGTAGGACATGTTTTATCCTCTGTTTAGAGTGCAAACATCTGTGAAATTTTTCCAAATTCGTTTGAAATCTGGGTATCAGCTTACTACTCTGTGTTGCAATTATAGAATACACATTCCTTCTTCAGAGTTAGGGTTTTCGTTTTGTGGCAAGTCTGCATTTTTCTCAAGTGTAATTACAATTATATGTCTCCATATCTGGTTTGTTTAAAAATTCTGTCAAAATGTCTTGAGATAAATCCGAATGCAGTTTATACTGGGCAAATGTCTTTCTTTTTTTTGAGTTTTGAAATTGTTAAGGGATTAATTCCCTTGCCCTCCCCATGGGAAGGTCGTGGACTGTGGAAGGCTCGCGCCCTCCACAGGCCGCGGCCTGTGGAGAGGGCGCGAGCCCCTCACAGCCCGCCCCCTCCCCATGGGAGGGGCAAGGGCTTCCCCTGAGCCCTTTAGTCGCTCAATGCCAGTAAGGAAACCATGGAAAAATATCCTGTTCTGTGTGCATGACCAGTGAATTCTTCAATCAGATTTTGGAAACCAAAATTTCTTACTTCAAAGTATACACAGCTATACATGAATTTTACACACACACACACACACACATATATATATATATATATGTATGTATATATATATATGTATACATATACAATTGATTGCATACACATACACACACACACACACACATATATATATATAATATGTATACATATATAGTTATCCATGCACATATGTGACAGAAAATAATATGAACTCTGTTTAATTCATTTCCAGAACAGAAAATAGTATGAACTCTGTTTAATTCATTTCCAGAACAAAAAATAGTATGAACTCTGTTTAATTCATTTCCAGAACAGAAAATAGTATGAACTCTGTTTAACTCATTTCCAGAACAGAAAATAGTATGAACTCTGTTTAATTCATTTCCAGAACAGAAAATAGTATGAACTCTGTTTAACTCATTTCCAAAACAGAAAATAGTATGAACTCTGTTTAATTCATTTCCAGAACAGAAAATAGTATGAACTCTATTTAAACTCATTTCCAGAAAGTAGCATGAACTTCTGTTAATTACACACCATTATCTCAGATTTGTTAAACCTAAAACAAGAAACAGAAATGTTTTTGAGACACCATCTTGATTACTTTAAAGCAGTACAATCCTGAGTAAAGGAATACAACACAAAAATCTGAATGAAAGTCTATCTTTCAAACCTTAGAATTACTGAATAAATTGCACTGTATCAGTATATTATTATTATTCTGTAACCTGCATTGAATTTGGGAATTAAACTGTCTGTCAGCTTGAGCTTGGAAAGAAAAAGAAATGCATACTGAAAACAGAAAACACTGTTCTTTCTTTCTATTAGTACACTGAAAAGTATCAATATATATATGTTCTTCTTTAAAACAAAGCCTTTATCCAAATCAAAAGGGTTACTTTTCAAAGAATAAATGATATCTTTCAATTGAATTACAAGGGATGTTCTGAAATTCGCATTTGAAATTCTTTGAAGAATTAATTATTGAAACATGTATGAAAATGTATAAAGTTTTACTTTAGTATTTATACTTCACTATGGTAACTTCCTGACAAAAGTCAAGGTAAGGGAAAATGTAGTATCAGGGTATTACCTTTCTAATCTACCATTTACTTGTATACTTGCTTGCCAAGCAATCGTACTCATTGAAATAGATGGGTTGTTTGTTTTAAAAAGCCTAGAAATTTATTTGAGTCTCACACCTCCTATCGCAAGAAATGTGTGTTTATTTCATGTTAGAAATGCATATAGGCATCGTGCACTAATCGAGAGTGCCCTCCTGCTTTAACAGCTGGGTTGCTAGGCTCTCATGTGGGTCGGATTCCCTTCGGTTAGGAAGGGGACCCAGAAGTCATGCGGACTTCGGTTGGGCTAAAGGTCAATCATGCCTTCTGGCCCCACTGCAGTAAAGACCAAGTGTGTCACCGGGTCAGGGACCTAAGATTATTTGCTATTGATGTACTTATGTATCATTCGGGATGGCTTGTGAAGCTCCATTGTAAATATATATATGCATTTTGGACATTCTTGTTGAAATTTGAAATGAAAGTATTTAATGTAACATTGATTTTGAGATTAAAACTTTATAACTCTGGCATAGAAGAGATGTTTCTATTAGAAGGATTGATTCCTCCAAGTGAGGTTGAATTTATTTATATGAGAAAGTCATTGAAATAATTTTATGTTTTAATACATTACATTGATGATATTATTATATGAAATGCAATTTGTAAATTTCTTTATTTCATTTGGAAGTATATGGAGAAATGTTGACTTTTTGGAAACCTATTTATAATGGTTTGTTTCAAATTTAGAATTTTAATTTCTCTTTAATGCCGGAAGTTAAAATGGTTTTGAAAACACTCTTAATTTTCTTCTCGAGTGCTACTGAAAACTATTACGCCATATCTTTCTAAGAGCGAAGATTCATTATGGCTTTGGAAAAAAAATCACGAGAAGTGCGGATGCCTTTTTTATGAAACCGAAGGGCATGGATCCTAGGAAAACAAGCCAAAGGGAGCCCTTGAACTTAAATAAGCGAAGACCACTAGAGGTTGTGATGGTTGATAGACTATTCATCTCGAAAGCTAGAGCCTACCCACAAAAGCCAAAGCATGCCATATATTGTTGGCAACAAAGGTGCCTTCGATATGAATGACACCTTTCATAACCATAAGGGTTTGAAAACCAATCCCCTTCCAGGCAGGTCGATTAGTTGGGAAACAAAAATCAATGCAATGCCTAAGAAGAATTTTCCAGGCTTCATTCCCAAAAATCACCCGCACAATCCATTTGACACAAAGAGCCAACCCTTGCCACTAAGTAGAAAGAAGCCCTAGTCCATCAAAATCTCATAGAAGACAACAAAACTCCCAAGAAACACAGTGAAAACCTTTGTGATCTTCTGAAGAAGCCCATAAAAAATCATGAAGTATATTTTCAAGCTTCAAATAAAAATCTTTGGAAGGGGCCCAACAAGAATAATACTAAGCATGAGTTGCCGCAAGAATTTTAGAACAAATCTAGAATTTAACAACCAAAGAGAGGGGCTTGGTGATCCAATAAGAAAGCTTCTTCTCAATTCTGGAAAGCATCGCATTCAAAAGGTCAACTAGAGACGCCTAAAAGGCAAAAGAAATGCCCAAGAAATGAAAGATTTCCCCATGACCAATCCACTTCCAGCCAAACTTGAGAAGGCAGGGAGGCATAAGAAGGAAATTTTGATGATATCATTGGGTTTTATGCCACTATATATCCAAACTAGAGGCTAGGAAAAATGTATCGAGGTAGAGAAGAGCCTCTTTGACATTTTGCTCATCTTCGATGAGTGTGAGAAAGGAGTCATCTGTAAAGTGACCATTGACCAGTTGGTTAGAAGAATTTGGAAAAAGAATACCATGAACACTGCTAGAGGAAATAACATTCACCAACAAGTATCCAAATCCTTCAGCAACAAGCACATGGAGAGATGAGGCAAGAGGGAAACATTGTTGAATGGAATGGTGCAAACCAAAGGCCTAAGACTAGTGATTGTTGATAGTAATGCACACAAAGGCATACACAAAGATAATTTTAATGGACTGAAGAAAGTGAGGGCCAAAACCCAAAGCATCAAGCATAGCGAAAATAAAAGGCCATTCAATGAGGTCATAGGCCTTAGCAAAATCAATCTTTAAAAAAAGAATTTGTTGCTTAAATCATCGGGCCCATTCCATACCTTCCCAAACCACAATGATGTTATCTAGAATGAACCTAGATTTGTTGAAGCTAGTTTGCTCAGGTCGAACAATGTGAGGCAACATGTGTCAAAATTTTAGAGCTAAGGCCTTGGAAATGATCTTATAGGAAACATTAATCAACATTAAAGGCCGCCAATTACAAATGTCTTTAGGATCACCAGGATAAGGTATGAATTTGATATTTCCTTTATTGATCAATTTTCCTAAAGATTGATTATGAAAAGCTTCTAGGTAGACCTTATTAAGGTCAGAACCCACATAAGGACATAAAGCTTTGTAAAATTTGCAATAAAAACCATCACAACTTGGTGCCTTATTTTCAGCCATGGAGCTAACTGCTTCCTTTAAATCTTCCATAGAGAGAAATTGCTTGCAGAAAGCATGTTGAACCTCCAAAAGCTTGTGCGAGACCACCAGAGGTAATATTGGAGAGCACGATCTTGCTCAAGGGAGACTTCCTGAGTAGTGAAAATTTTCTCATAATGGTGAACAAATACCTCGAGAATGTTCGATAGCTCAGAGAGAATTGTATGGCCTTCCTTGAATTTTTTGATACTAGATGCAAAATGACGAGCATGAAGATCTAGAAAGAATTCCTTACAGGAACAATCCCCCACTTTAAGCCAATGCATTTTGGCCTTGATCTAGGCTCCTCTAGCTGCATGATTATCAATGATTTGCTTCTGGTGCCAAAGCTTGGCCACCTAGGATTGCAAATTGAGAGAGAAAGGGTTGGTAGAGAGAGCCTTCATGGCTTGATGAAGATCTGAGGTAGTGGCCTCATAAGACCACCAACAAAAGATGGCAAGCTAATCATAGATGTAGAGAAAGTGAGAAGTGTGTCAAATGGAATGATTCCACCAAGAAATCACCCACTATGTTGAGTAGGATGACTTTCTAGATTCTAAATTCTATGGATGTGAGCCAACGTGGGTTGATGACTTAGTAAAGAAGTTGTTGCAAGTATGAAGGTGTTTTCATTGATGTCAATGTGATGTCAACAAGCTAGTGTTGTCATTAATGTCAACTATGTGTTGAGGAAGTTTGTTGCATGATGAAGATGTCAAGGATATTCAAAAAATTGTGAAAAAGAGGAAAAAAAGTTGTTGCAGGTTGTGCATGTATAGTTGAGATATTGAGGAAGTATTGTGAGTACATGGAGCTATCTTTATGTTGTATTTTTTGGAGATGTGCTAGAATAGTGTAATATGCTAAGGTGATGCCTCTTGTACTTGGTTTCCAAGTGCTTTTGAGAAAATTTGATAAACAGAGAAAACAGTGTTGTGCAAGTGTTCAGAATGTGCTCCAGGATGTGCTCCGCATTTCTTCTATGTTGATTCTATGTCTGTACAGATCTGGTATGTTGTTCAAGGATGTTAGTAGTTGCTATATCTATAATTTGGGCTTTTGGATCGATGCATAGAGAGTTGTATTTACCAATGTGTGAACCAGTTTTTTAGTGTTGTTTTCTGTGGTCTGGGAGAAATGTATTTGTTTCAAGTTTCTCTACAGTTTGGCTTTAGGTTGTGCAGATATGGGAAGTTGCTTATAGTGTTTGTATCTTTTAGAATTCAAGGTTTCACTTGATTTGGTGCAGTATAATGTGTGTTTCATGTGTCAGTGTGCGATTAAGGCTTACCGGATGTTCTAGGTTAAAATATATCTATGATGCGAGTTTGGATGAAGTCTTTGTTTTTTTTTTAAAAAGGGGGTAAAAATTTATTGAATCAAAGAAGCATTACAAAGCAACAAGAAAAATCTCATAAAAGCAGCCAACCAACCCCACAACAATAGTTCCCAAAGGAACCCAACCAAGGAACCAATTACAAATGAAGGTCTTCCATGATCATCTTTTTGAGGGACACAGAGAATTATGAGGATAAAAGTCCCCAGTCATCAACATTCCACCTCTCCACGTGCTCAGAAGCCCACTTCGCCAGAAGATCCACCACTCTATTCCATTCCCACAGAATATGACAGAAGGAAACAAATTCCAAAGAGTTGCATAGATTCATAATCTGTTTGATCACCTTAGCCGTTTTCCAATTAACACCATCAAATCTCTGCTCATTTAGGATATCAACTACAATATGTGAATCAGATTCACAAATAATCCTCTTCAATCCCAAAGAACAACCTCTTTCAATAGCATGAAAAATAGCCAGAGCCTCCATGAAATTGTTAGAATGGTGACCCTTATAAATAGAGAAGAAAAATACCTCCCCTCCATTACTGTCTCTGCCAATACCACCAATCCCAACATGCCCAAGATTCCCCCTAGAAGATCCATCAGTATTTATCTTCAGATTTCCTTGAGGGGGTGGTCACCATCTACCCTCCCGATGCGCCTTCTTCTTGACCTATTGAAGGCCACTACCAACAGAGCAACCAGACCTGTTGCGCTCCAAATGAAGCTTCCTCACATAGGACAAATCACTTGGATCCACAGTCACCGATAGATCACACTTAGCAACAATAGTCTCTTGGATCTTGTTGAAGATCCTCCTCGATAAGAGATCTCCTACCTACTTCACATCTTGAAAAATCCTCCTATTTCTCTCAAGCCAAAGGTGCCAAATATTAAAGGTTGGGCCAATAATCCAAGTGATCTGAAGAAAATTCATCTTAGCGGGGGGTTTTCCCAAGCTTTCCCAGAATTCTATCAAAGAAGAGGCATGAACATAGGGTTGTCCCCAAACTCCCCACCAAGAATTCCAAATATACCTAGCATAAGGACACTGAAAGAAAAGGTGTGAAGTACACTCCTTGAATTATTATTGCACAAAACATAGATGGATGGACCTGAAAGCCCCTTTTCCTTAGATTTTCCCAAGCAAGACATCTATTTTGAACAACCAACCACAAAAAGAAATTACACTTTGGCCAAGAAAATTTATTTCAAACCTGCTTCCACCAAGGAACCCCAACTTTTACATACGCCTGCTTATCAAGCTCCATATATCCAGAGGCAACCGCGAATCTACCTTTTGGATCGAGACCCCATGCCAAGATATCGTTATCTCGAAGGGAACTACACATTCTACCAACCAAAATGCTAGCAAGCTCCTGCCTCTCCAACTTGGAACCTCCTGGAGGCCACTCTTGGGGATCCCATCCACCTGGCCTAATGACTGAATAGTTTTGAAGTCCTCCACCTTGCACCAACCCGCATTCGTCAAGTTGTCACAAAGAGGTTTCAAATGAGGAAACATAGAAATAATGGAGGGATAACCATCCCAGGAATCAAACCAAAAGAGGGCTTCAGACCCCTTATTGCAGATTCAAAAAAAACCCTCCTTGATCAACTTAGCCCCTTTTTTAAGAGTATCCCAGATCATAGACCCTTTTCCCTAGAGACAACATCAAGGAGCATCATCAGGGTCCACCCCACCAAGGTACTCAAGATTGAGAATTCTATCCCAATCTTGATCCTGGCAAGTACACCATCGACAGTATAGCTTCGCAGCTAAAGCTTGACCCATCAAACTAGCAGACTTGAGACCAAGACCCCCTCCTGTTTAAGCCTACACACAGATTCCCACTTCACCAAACTCCACTTAGAATTAAGAAGATTACCCACCCAAAGGAACTAACGAGTGAGGGAATCAAACTCCTTAACAAAAATGGCAAGAGTCACTTGCACAAAACATTGGTAAATAGGAAGAGATTGAACCATGGATTTTGGCAGAACCACACAACCCGCCGAAGATAGCCACCTGTGAGTCCAATGACTAACCCTCCTGCTGAATTTATCCAACACATCCTGCTAAATCTCTTTTGGTTGAGGGCCCACCATGAGGGGAATCCCCAGATAAACCAAGGGGAGAATGCCAATTTGAAATCAAAGAATATGAGCAATCCTTGCCTGAATAAGCCAAGGAGTATTGAAAAAGTAAATAGAGGACTTGTGATCATTAATCTTTTGACTGGAGGTAGCCAAATAAGTATCCAAAGCCTTCTTGAAATTCACAACTTCATTTATTTTGGCCACCCCAATTAAAGTTGTATCATCAACAAATTGAAGATGAGATAGAGACAACAACATGTTGCCCCAACGCCACCTCTGAATCAATCCTTTTCCAACATAGGACTTGATAAACCTCCCCAACCCCTCATCCATAATGATGAACAAATAAGGGGACAATGGGTCTCCCTCTCAAAGACCCCTAGAGGCTCCAAATAGCGTTGAAGGTTCTACATTGATAAGCATCGAAAAGGAAGTAGAAGTCACACAACTCATGATCTAGTCAACCCACTCTCTATCAAAACCAAAAGCTAAGAGAACCTTCTACAAGAAGGCCCATTTGACTCTATCATAAGCTTTTGCCATATCAAGCTTGATAAACATAGCCTTCTCCTTAGATATTGTCATAGAATGAATAGCCTCAGTAGTAGTAACAACCCCATCCATAATTTTTCTACCTGCCACAAATCCTCCTTGCTCATTGGAAATCAAAGAATTGAGCCAAGGCTTCAGTATTTCAACAATCAGCTTAGTAATGATCTTATAAACTATGTTACAAAGGGTAATGAGGCAAAAATAATCCAAGGAACAAGCCCCTTCCTTTTTTAGAATAAGAGCCAGAAAAGTGGAGTTCATGGCCTTCAACATTTCTTTATTCCTTTGAGATTCATGAACAACCTCCAATAGATCTTCCTTGACAATATCCCAAAATACTTGATAAAATTCAATAGGAAAACCATTAGGGCTAGGGGATTTACCTTTTTTCATTTGAAACACAATAGTCTCCAGTTCCTACAAGGAGATGGGTCATAAAAGAGCCCTGTTCATCTCATGAGACACCAAAGAAGGAATACAAGCCAAAATAGAGTTTTCTTTGAAGCACTCACAAGAGAAGAATCCTCAGTAAAAAGAGCTAAAAATAAATGAGAAGCCTCCTGGGAAAAGTCAGCTTGAGAAGAAAGCTGAACTCCCTCAGAAGAAACAAGAGAGTTGATTAGATTACCATTTCTCCTAGTAGCAAAAAAGTGGTGAAAGAAGGTAGTATTTCTGTCTCCCTCTTGAAGCCAATCAATACGTGAATTTTGCTTCCAAAAAGTCTCCTCCCTCAGCTCCCATTCATCAAGAGCCTTAGTTGCCCTAGCCTCTTCCCTACACAGCTCAACTATGAGACCAAGATCCCGAATCTAGCGAGTGATAGAATCCAAATGAGCTTGAGCTGACAACTTATTCTGGTGAAGATTCCCAAAACACTGCATATTCCACTTATTGAGTCTATATTTCACAACTTGCAATCTCTTGACAAAGGTATACATAGCCGTACCAAAAGCAGGTTTCCCCCTACTCCACCAATCAATCATCAGATCATGGAGAGAAGGATCTCATAGCCACATGAGTTGGAACTTGAAAGAGGGATTTTAATGGGCTCTAAAAGGAACAATATAAAGTTTAATTGGCCAATGATTCGAACCTCACCAATCTAGAATCTCAAAGCTGGTAGACCACCTATCCGCAACCCAAAAAAATGAGACAAGAAACTTGTCCAATCTCTTAGAAATAGCAGCACCACCAATGATCTGATGGGTAAGTCCCAATTTTGGACTCATCTTAGTTATGTACGCTCACTTTTTCCTTGGCATCCTTGGATTATGGCAGGAGATTTTAATTATGTTTCTTGTTTAGAGGAGAAGAGAGGGGGTATTTCCAAACTGGACCTTGTTGTGTTACTTCTTATAGACAACATGGCTAGTCTAAATCTTATTGATGTGAAACCTAATAATGGAATCTTCACTCATGAAAAACATGGCAATGAAAAGGGAAAGTTTCATAATCAATTTTTTGAATCTAGGAAGAGGATCCAACACAAACTTCTATAGAATCAGGAAAGGGATTGTTTAAATCAACTTCCACACAAATTCGAGCATAAGAGATTACCTTCTTGTCCAAATTTTGTTGGGTGGGCCCAACAAGTTTTCCTAGCAGACGAGCTATCATATGCAATATATTGCTTCTCCAAAATTCCAATGGAAGCCGAGGTAGATGAACCCAAACTGGCACCCATGAAGGGAGTTCTTCAGCCGAGTTGAAACCCTCATGCCAAGGTTTGATGAAGAGCCCAATCTGATTGAAGAAATATGGGCCACCTTCAAAAGCTTTATTCCTATCTGCCATGCACGAAAAGACAACCAAAAAATAGTTATTGGCTGCCAACATTATCTCAATATCCCCTTAGGACTCCAAACCCGATGAATCCAGGCTTCCAATGCCAGCAAGGCAAGGCGTAAACCCATGAATTTATAAATTAAAGCATGATTGCTCAAATATGTAACATCCTCCGCAATAGAATCTGGCTGAATCACCAAGATAGGTCAATCCTCACTTCATTCCAAGCACCCATTCACTTTTTTAATCCTGGGAAAACCCCCTTTTGAAGGAGGCCCTTCTCCATTCAAATTTCTTTTAAAAATCTCCATAGCCAAAGAAAACAATGACAAAGGATCAACCAAATCCCTATCAGAGGAGCAAAGCCCCACGTTGAACACCATTCAGAATCAAAACTCAATAGGAAGAAACGCACTAGACCAAAATAGATGGCCACCACCCACCACACCAAGAAAATGGAGCAAAGAGAAAATAAGGATCACAACCTACACAAATCTTGCACCCTCCAAGCACCCACACACAACACCGTAAAGGGATAAACCCTTAGCCAACCACGCATAGTAGTAAAATAAAATCTACAGGAAAATGAAAGAAACCCCCTGAAGAACATAACACACCCCCCACCACCAAGCAATACAGATCCAAGCACCAGAGAATGCATGCATGGGAGGAATTAGCCATGCACCACGGCCTCACAGGCCACAAGAAGCCTCACCCATAAACTAGAGACCAAGCGCCATTAGTTCTTGGATGAGGTCTTTGTTGGATCTCAAGTGGTTCATGGATTATTCTAGATCATGTTCAAGTGAATTATTTTTTCTAGAAGTTTCAGATTGATTTAAGGACACGTGTACTTAATGTTTTATGGTGTTTAGCATAGGTATTGGCCGGCCTTTTGTTAACACTACATGTGAAGTTTATGAAATCATGTTGAGGTATGTTAGGATTTATTTGGGTCCTCATTAAGGATTTATATGGGTCGCAATCATTCCTATCCACCATGGGAATGTTTAGGTGCCGACATAATCTGAAATTTTAAGTGTAATAGATAGTTTCCGACCTTGGAGAAGGTTTTCAAGGTTGAGGATGATATAAATAAGAATGGTGTTGTTGTGAGATGTAAGAGAGAGGTAAGATAGATGGGAGATAGATGTGAGTGATGTATCTGATGTGAATTTGAGAAGTATAGTGCAAATTTCAAGTGTTGAATTCCTGAATACAGTGAGTTGAAGGTGTCCACAATCTTTCATACAAAGCTACAAAAGTGTTGGAGCATTCGTGGTGGATTCCTTGTTGCATTGATAATTTGTTCTCTATGTAGCATTTCTCTTCTATCTTCTTTGTTTATTTATGTGGCTGTGAACCTTTTCGACAGTATGTCCTATTCAGGCAGTGATCCCTTGTACCAGTTTTGCAATTACTTATATTGTGAGCTGATCCTCACTGTGGTTTTTCCCTCATTGGTTTTCCACATAAATCTGGTGTTCTTTTGTGTATGGTGTTGTCATTTCAATTTATGTTATTTGAATTTCATGATTAATCACTCTAACAGAATAAGGGTTTAATGAATGCTTGTGAATCTAATTACTATTGAGGGTTTTGATGTTTTGATTTGCTACAGCTGATTCATCCCCCCTCTTAGTTGTCTTGTTCATTCAACAAAATTATTAAAAAAAATTGAGTCTTCGAAGGCCATTCTGACCCCACTTGCCAATTAATAGAAAATTTATTGGGAATGTGGTCTGACAAGGTGACCTTGGAAAGAGGCATCACCGAAAGAGCTTGACAAGAGAAAAATGAGGAAAAATATTGTGTCATAATTATGGCACAATCACATTTTTTAAGAACTCTGTCATTTCCCATATTTTTCACTTGAAAATTGCTCCACATATGCCAAACAACTTGAGGCTAGAAGTGAAAAGCGTTGGGATAAAAAAGACCTAATTTATTACACATGTAGAACCTGGCCTCCCACTCACCAATTTTCCAAAAAAAGGCACTACCCCATCTTTATCAGAGGTCGCCTCAACCATATTAAAATATTTGCATAAACCTAAGTGGGTGGGGGAATTGAATCCACAATCCACCACCAAAGAGAAGATCTTTCAACAACATCATTAGAAGCATAAACATTAATTCTCGCAAAAAAATGATTTTTGATTGACATGAGGATCCAAACAAGTTGATGCATCAAATCAGACCCATGATTGACCATGCAAGAATTCCACAAGAAGGGTGGCAACCCCTCCATGACTAGATTCATGTTTGGAAGAAAACACCAAGCTATCTAGCCAAATAACCTGACATGTTGCAGAGGGCATGAAAGTAGCAATCTTAATTTCTTGAAGACACAAAACATCAATACCAAGATAATGTTGTTGAGTATCCCACATGTAATACTTCCTGGTGAGGTTACCGAGACCTCAAACATTCCATTTCAGAAAGTTCAAGATAAAACTTTTTTCATATCATCCTCATCCTCTAAGGATAAATGATTCTACAAAAAAATTGAAGCCTTTTGAAAACCAGACAACCCACTTTTGTGCTTTTCAAGAATGTACTCACCAACCTCTACGTGCCTAAATGGGTTGTGAGAGTGGCACAAATTATGCGGCTGTGAGGAGAGAATTGAGGTTGGCTAAGGCATTCAAATAATGCTTTGTTGACCTAGAGCCTCCGAGTCAACATAATTGATACCTTTTTCCCCTTTGAAGAAAGGTTTGAAACCATATTTTGGTGTTGAGTCACAATAGCCTATGAGGGCTTGCTTGGATCATTGCTAGAAGGGTCAGCCTTCCCTTTGTGAGCAACTATCATCTGCTTCTCTTCTATTTTTGACGTCTCAGCAACCCACGGAGGGTCTAGAGACTTAGGAAGGGACTTGGCCCTTGGCACCACCAACGAGCAATCCTTAATTTTATGCTCTAAGGATTGACAATGAAAACAAGTATTTGGTAAATTCAGATAGAGCACACATTGAGTGTGGAAAATGTCTCAAATCTGAATGTCAATCATGTCTTTGAGATCACAAGATAAATCCACTTCAACAAAGACCCACTTCTGGGGTCAAGCATGGTAAAAACAGTCAATCTCGACACAAATGACCTTCCCAAGAGACACAACAATTAATAGGAGAAAATGCTAGCAAGGCAATGGAAGACGTGAGAATTCAACCCAGATAGGCACACAAAGTTTCTTATCATTTGAGACAAAAGTCTCGGGACCACAATGGAAAAATTAAAAGAAACAATTGGACATACCAAGGCCCATGTTGAAAAATCGCTTGAACATGACTAACTTTAGCAAAATGAAAAAGACAAAACCCTTTGGTGAGATTTTGGACCCCATCAAGATGAATCCTACGAGGGGCCCATGACTTGGGAACCCAGTCTTGAAGCATGCTTTCAAGGGGGACCCTCCCAATAAAATAACCTATAAGAGTATGTTGTTATAACCATTGACATGCATAATCAAATTCTAGGGTGGGTAAAACCACATCCACGAGAGTCTCAGAAGGCATACCTCGTGAAATACTTTTGGCACAAATTTTTGGGGTTGTCTGTTCGAAGGAGCCATTAGTCATAGATGCCACACCATCAACACCAACAACAACTATTGGGTTGAAGTTGGCCACGCCCATTTTAAATGAAATCTCTCGTAATGAATACGGTATGATGCAAGACATGATAAAAAAGGAAAAGCCAAATTATGTAGAAAAAACTCAAAACCCTACCCCACATGTAGACTACTCCAACGTGCATTGATAGATTAAATTTAAAAAATCAACTCTTGATGATATTTGTTGGATGGTAAATTTAATTAATACATTTTAGAATATGAAATTAGTGAGTAGTAGAGATTTGACAATGAAAGATTATATAATTTTGTTTGGAAGAAGTTGAATATTATTTTTTATAGAAATGAGAACATAAAAAATGATTAAGTTGATTAAATTGAAAAGAGATAATAGCGTGAGAAATAATTGAAGAATACATTTTATAGAGTTATTCAAATTGAAAGATAGAATTCACTCTCTTCTTGTTGAGATAATCAAATTAAAGGAAGTTAGTAAGGACACTCTAAAAAGAAAAAGTTGAACCAAGAAAAATACAAACTATTTGAATAATTTTCCTATCAAGAAACTCTCAATAAATTCTAAATTCTAACACCAAATACAACTTGAATAAAAATTTGTAAGTTCAAATAAAAAATATCAAAAAAATTGATACACTATATATATATATAAACCGCAAATTCCTATGTCATATCTTTCTTCATAAAATTTAATAAAATACTAATCATTATTACTATAATTTATTATTAAATAGAGAAGAAAGCATAGAAACATAAGATAGAAAACATCCATATAAAAAATACAAGACAATTTACAAATAGAAATTGCATATAACTTTTTATTTTTCCCAAGCCATGAGGAGAGTAAGAGTGATTTCATCTATTCATTTTGTGTAATTATCATTATTTGATGTTCTAGTAGAAGTGAGGGGAAGGGTGGTCTTAGGCCAAGGGGAAGGTGAGTTGGAATTCAATTGGTTGGATATTTTATTTGTTAAGAGTAGAGAATTGAATGAACAATTTTGAATAATTTAGATTTATAGTAAGTTAAGATTTTTAAATTCTATTCAAAATAATTTAATATATTTTTTTAAATAATGTAGATTTTTTTCAAATAAATTAATTTTATTTTAAATAAATTAAATCAAGTTTAATTATTAATAAATTAGACTTCAATTAATTGTACAAATATATATAATATTTGATAATATCTTAAATTAATCTAAATATATTTAATATATTTAAAATAAAGTGGGCTTAAATGAACAATTTTGAATAATGTAGATTGTATTTCAAATTATTTGAATTTATTTCAAATGATTTAAGCATATTTAAATTATATTCTAAATTACTTAGATTCATTTCAAATAAATTAGGTATTTTTGAATTAAATTGGATAGATTTAATTATTCAAAATAAATTATCCATTTGAATTATTTATATAAATATCAAAACCATTTAAATTTAAACTAACTAAATTCTAAATAAACTAAGAAAATTCAAAATCAATTGGTTAGATACATTTGATTGTAAAATTTGACTTAGATTACTTGTATAAAAATAAGCATCATTAGACATTATATTAAGCCATTATTATAAATTAATTGGAGACATTCTAAATAATTGAGCAAACAATGAACTTAAATAACTTGTTAAAAACAAAGGATATAGGTATAAATATAAAAACTATTTAAAAATGAATTAACTTATTCCAAATAAACTAGACTTATTTGCATCACACCATTATTTTTATTTTAATATATATATGAATTATCAAGAAGAAATAAAATAAATTTGTTTGTGAATTAGCAAGTAGCACACATTCAAAATATATTCTAATCCTTCAATACAAGTTGGTAACATTTGTATCAATGGCCTATCAAACAAATTAATCTTATTCAAAACATCTAATAAACATGTCCTAGGAGGCATCCTTCCTACAATGGACATCAACATCAGAAATCACCTTAGTATGTTACTTTGGCAAGAGGTATGAATAACATTGACTATTTGTTCATCTTGATCTTTTCTTATGATTGATTTTATTAACCCATTCCAAGGACCTCTTGATGATGTCTATCAAAATGATTTACAGAGAAAGGAATGGGGGGTTGATCATTATCTCTCATTTGTTGTGCTTGTGGGATGTTCCTGTAATATAACCTTGGTGAATACTTGCTTTGTTGTGTGTAGGGAGGTCGTTTTGAATAAATTGTTGACTATTGTGTATGCTTTGGTCCGAAATGTTCTAAACTTCTAAACTACATTCCAACAAGGTTTTCGTATGCCAGGTGTGAACAAGAATTATCCTATCTGTTTGTAGAGTCAAAATCCATTGCACTAGATACAAAGCCATCCTGGTTATCAATACCTTGATACATTGTGTCTATGTGTTATATAAAAAATAAGGAATGAAATGATGAAGTGTCCCAATCCCTGAAACAAGAAAATCATCAATCTCGTCACCATATCTAACAAATTCTCGAAGAATTATAGACTTGTTGGACTTTTGAATCAATCTCGAAATCAATCCTTAATCCATTCATCATATTCTTCTATCTTCTCTCCATGCTAACATGGTATCATGAAAGTCAACAAAAATAATAATGCATCCATCCTACATAAACAAACCATCAACATACATACATCCTACATAATCATAATCATATCATAGCATATCATCATCCCATAGAAAATACGCAAAAATAAATACATCCATCTCATAGCATATCATATAGAAAAGATATTGAAAAAGAAAGTAAATCATCCATCCCATTGCATTCATATCATAAACCATACATTGCATATCATATAGCATAACATCATGAATCATAAACATCACATCATATGCATAATAAAGATACACATCCATAATATAAACATTTGCATCCATAACATATGCATCCACACATAAACATAAACATAAAATGATAAAACACAATATAATAATTGCATTGAACCATATCATATATCATCATCAAAATGTGACTGTCATGATACAAAAATTTGAATTAGTGTGCAATGTCACCAAGAATGGATATACATGAGGCTATCAAAAATCAGCCAATGAATGTATATACATCATAAATCACGGTTGTACATAAAAAATGTGTCTACAAAATGTGAGGCTAGCCTCAACTCTGCCTATCGTCATGATGGGATTGGTCCTGGTGTCCTACAGAAGGCTGTCTATCTCCACTCCTAGAGGGTTGATGTACTGAGGGGCCACCTCTGGAACCATTGGGTGTCACCCTGCTCCAACGATAAAATTTTGGTTGTCGCTAGTACGGAAGAACATCTCTATAATATAGGGTCTAGTAATACGCAACCTCCATCATCACCTGCCTGTACATATGAGCGGAGACAACCTAGCCATGTGCTTGTTGTGCCTATTGAGCCGCAACCTCTAGCTACTATTGACGATCGGTCTCTTGAGCTAGCTAGATAGTGAGCTATTATACATGCTTCCTATCCTGGTCTCACTCCCCTATGACCTGTTGTACCTATTGGCAAGTTGCATCCTGCTCACCAGTAATTTGTTGGACATGCTGGAGTAGCTGGTCCCTTTGTGTCGTCAATGCCTGGATCTGAATGTTTCACAGGTTGGGACCCTATGGATGTTGTTGTTGTCTTTGCTAATCTAGTGGTGGTGGTTCCTGTCTCAATGAATGAATCAAGGGAACATGTCTCAACACCTACCCCACACCCTAATCATGCTACTTTCGGTGCCCATCACCAGGCACCTGACCATCATGACCATCATGAGGAGGTTGCTGCTATTCTAAACCACATCCTTTGATTTGTCTCTATCCTCTACCTCTCCCGGGAACCTATCGCCCTATCCGATCTATCAATCGAATTGGGCAAAACTAGAGAAAATAAACATCATATGCAAGAGTGGTCCTTGCATCGTAAGGTTCACCTACATATACCCATGGATGTGGTACAAGCTATCTAAAATCATCAATGGTGAACTATGGAGGGACTTGATGTTCCTAGACTGTATCTCAGATAGTTTGTGCAAAAATAACTCTATATGTTGACTGTACTACATCCTGGGTCTTTTTGAACTGCTTGGCTAGCTGGTTGGGGAGATACCTCTCCACCATGGTGTGTTCATAGCCCAAAATATACGTAGTCTGGTGAGCATAAAATAAATTCTCCTGGTCATCATACCAAGGATGTGCCTAAATCCATGGCCTCCACCTGAAAACTATCATATCATTGATAACACGCCTCCAATAGGTGATCCCTGTGGTACCTGTATACTGCAAAGTAGTTATAGCTCCATATCTATAAACGACGAGCTGATCTAGATCAGTGTCAACAAGTGTGATGATAGGATGGAGCACAAAAATGTGCTCCCACACCCAAATATGATGTAGTGTAACTTTGACCCCTATCACCCACCCTCTTAGGTAAACCACCTAGTGCATGTTGTGGTATAATGAAGCAAGTACTACTGGACCCCACACATAAAGTGTCATACTCTGCACCATCCTTTCCCAGGAAATTCCCCAACCAAAGCTAAATCATTTGCCTCATTAGTCGAGAATAAGCACTCTACAAATTAGTGCCCCAATAACTAAGGTCAAATCTAGTACCTAACCTTTGTAATCCCGCAAGTCTATCTGTGGCTATCCACCTAAATAGTCTTCAGCCCGAGCATATCGAAGATCACATCTGCTCTAAAATCGGTATCATAGATCACTCTCTCCTTGTGGATGGGGATCCAAAAAATACGCCATATGTCCTCTAATGTAACTACGGCCTCTCCAGTAGGCAGATGAAATGAGGAAGTCTTGTTATGCCAATGCTCGATCAATGTGGTCATCGTCACTAAGTGCGTCTGGATCTCTGGCATGCGTGCTACAAATCTAAGCCTGATCACTCCAAGGAAGAAGTCCTTGTCATCCCCAAAATGGTGAATGCAAGACAAAATGTTGGGCTGACACTCCCAAGACATGATCGGTTAAATCATCTCCTGCACACATAAAGTGAACATCATCAAATTTGCTAAATATTGACAAAATTCAAACTCCAAAACCCTAAATTTTTAATTGTGTGGCCATTTAATAATTGTACTGCTTTAGTAGAATTGCAATTGTGTCACCATTTTGCAATTGTGTCGCTCTATGCAATTGTGTGTCAAAATTTTAGTGCAACGCTAAAACAAAATCACCTAGCGTGACGCTTTTAAAAAATAACACCCCTAGACCTAAATTGAACATCTCAATGCTTCATGACAAAAGTGTCATTGTAGCGCAATTGTGCCATTGATCACAACAAAGGTGTTGCAATACAGTGACATAATTGTTTTGTTAACTTGGATGCCTAATAAATGCACAAAAATGCAAAAAATGAGAAATTTTTTGGAATGTGTACCAAGGGTCCTACGTTGACTAGCCACTAGTACTCTCATACCCTATCCATGAGGTGCTTGGGAAGCACTGGATCACCCATATCATTAGGAGATCAGAGAAAAATCAACAAGATCTCTTTAAAGCAAGTGTGTAAATGAATTCAAAATGACCCTCAACCTCTATTTAAGCCAAGAAATTAGGGTTTTTGACTTAATTAGGGTGGAAAATGGGATTTTTAATCCTTTTAATCAATTTTTGAGCTATGTAGCTTATTTTGAGGCATTTTTTCATTTTCGAGCTTGTTTTCACGTTCTGAAGCTTATTTTCTACAGTTGAACCTATGTTGAATCTTTGTCGCGATCTCGACCTGAAAAATAAAATTTCCACCCAATCTCTCAAGGGGGCAGGGTACGAACATAATTCCTTCAGCTGGGGCAACAATGGGGCATCCAAAAAATTAAGAAATTTTTAAATTTTTTATTTGAGCAGCAACATTGATCCGAAAAGCGTCAGTCTTTGAACCAATGTAATAGGTACCTCGCTTCAAAGAGGGGGAAAATATAGACACTTAAAATTGTCTTGACTGATATTGCACATTTGAATTTGATTACTAACACCATTTCATTCTGAATCACCTCTTTTTGACCGTTTAAATGAATAATCTTAATTGTTTAATTAAATACATCAATTTCTCCTATTAATCAAATAATCAATGTTATTTATCTAGTTCATCTCCTTTTATCCTAATTTCCATCTTGTTTAATTGGATAAGGTGAATTATTTAAATTAAACCACTTAAGTCTTCTCATTTGATTAAATAATCTTAATTATTTAATTGAATTTCATTATCCCCCTTTAATTAAACAAGTTAGTTATTTAGTTAAAATCCTAATTTCATCCATCTTGCACAATTAAAATATTGTTCTAATTATCTAAATAGCTAATTTCTCTCACCCTCCCACTTGCAAGGGAATATTCCCATTGAATATTCCTCCATTTGAACTCCTCCAAAATGGGAAGAATCTTGTAACAAACTTCCTAAAAACTTTCTAATTTTTAGGAAATCTACTTCTTCAAATCAATGAGAGCCATTGATTAAAATCCTTGATCCTTGTCAACTTGCATTCTCATTCATTGATGAGAATCCTTGATCCATGCCTTCTCCTCTCATTGCTTCTCATCCATTGATTGATCAAATCAATCCTGACCATTGATTCAACCATTTCTCTTTTAAATACTCCTCATTTCTATGAGAAATGGATCCACTTTCATTTAGAGTAACTAGACTATATTGAATTTTAGAAGAATTATTCATTAGCATTTCAAAATTTAGCATCCATTTTTAGGTTAGCTTTGCATCCATTTTAGCTTATCTTCATCCATTTTCATCAATCTTCATTAATGAAATCCATTTGAAAGCTTGTTTCAACTAAGGGGTTGGGAAAGGGCTGACATTCCACATCAATGCAACACCAATCCCCCAATGGGATGAGGTTTGAGGTATTAGATTAGTTTCCATTATGCATTTCTTGTTTGTTTATGTTTAATGGCTTCTTTGTTTGATTTTTTCAAGTATTTCATTAGGAGCTTGACTTAACTAGTTAAATCTTTGTTTATTTCATGTGGATCTAGCAGGTTTAGCTTAGGTTGTGATCATGCTCATAGGAGCATCAAGGGGAAATTTGAGACTAGTTAGTGTATGGGATTTGGTCCAATATTCTCAACAATTTATTATAGGGATAACCATTTTTCCTAGGTTTTTAGTCCAATAATATAGTGGTGGTAGAGCTTTTATTTGAGGGTCTCAAGATGGGGACCTTATTATATGTTGTAGGAAGTTTTTCATTAGGAAGAACTCTCAAGTGATTATTGCAAGTTTAGTAGAGGGTAAATATTGGAAGAGCCTGGATTTATTTTGTGTAATTATTTAGAGGATCTTGTCTTTACTTATTGCTTTTTGGAGTGTAACAAATTTGTAGACCTATTAGTGAATGTGGCCATTGATCGATTTCCCTTCTCATTTATGATTTATGATAATTTAGAAGAATATGCATTCTTTCCTTCTATTACTAGCACATATTCTTCCTCCTATTTAGAAAATGCAATCCTAATTTTTGTTACCCTCTCGAGTGAATATATTTTAGAATTATGTGTGCTAGAAGAGGGGATTTACAAAGTTTAGATATAGGTTTCTTTTTTCCTATGCAATGATGTAGTCATTCCACAAAAGTAGGGATAGACCTTATGTGGCTCATTAATTTTGGTAATTTTGGTTGGAGGATGGCATTGGACATGCCATTTATTTTTCAATTGTGTGAGATCTATATAGAAGTATGTGAAGGATTTCTTCTCTACTTATGTTCTTTACAAGTTTAATTATGTTCTAGTTATTTGGTATCTATTCAATCTCTTTCTAATCTAGTATATTGCATGATGTTTCTTCTCACAATTCACCCTATGGATGTATCATCTCTAATTAGAAACTATGAAAAAATTCTTTTATTTTGGATGTAGACACCCCAAATTTCATCAAGTTAATTCTTGGATAGGATGGGTTAGGTAATATTAGGTCTCTCAAAACTAAGGCTTCCATTTCCAATAAAAGTAAGGCCAAATTGGATGCTAGAGGTCTTGATATCGAGAAATATGTTTTGAGTAGGACTTTGTCTACTATTGAGAACATGTTCTTATGAAAAATATTGAAGCATGTTTCATGGATATTGATGAATCCCTTGGAAGAGGTTTATTTGAGGAAATTATTGTTATTTACAATGAGATACATGTGGTGTATTCCCACAAAGATTTTATTTCCTCCTTTTGTCAAGAATTGGTTTAGTACATTGATGGGTTGAGGATTTTTCCCACTGGATGGATGTTTGAAGGTGTCGAGCTTATTCATTTCCTAACCTTCTCTGATGACAACTAAATCTAGGATACAAAACATACCTCTTTAGAGGTGCGGGTTCATTGTAAAGGATGCAAAGGCTAAAATTTGTGCTAGGGAGGAGGTTGTATGTTGTGCTAATCCTAATTTTGTCATTGTTTTAGGGTCAATTGTGTACCATAGGTAAAATGACATTTATTTGATAATTTTATTATTGATCATGTATAAGGCTATCCCAAGGTGGTTGGTTTTGATGGAAAGATTTGTTTTATCATTTAATAAGATTATTTTTTTACAATGGAACTCTATCTTGTCTATACAACAATTTTGCATAATAACCTAATCACTATTTATGACCTTTTTTGATAAAAAAAACTTATTTTGTCTTTTAATAGAGTTATTGTGTGACACTTGAATTCCTTCTTGTCTATAAATAAATTTTATATAATTACTCGATAACTATTTAGAACTGTTTTTGATGTCCAAATTTACATAATTATAAATCATAAAAGTTTTCTTTAATTTCATAAATGAAGAGCCCAGTAGAACCTTCAAACTTTCTAATAAAAAAATCAAAAGATTTATAGATAGTAAAAAAAACAAAATTTATCAAGTTTGATCTTTTGTTCCTTGAAAGAGACAACACCGAATTGACTAGGAAGAGCTTAAGTAGACTTCCAAACTTTCAAGTGTGGCCTTATTGACGACCATATGGCATGGTTATCCAAAATATGCACATCTGTATTGCAATGGCACCCCATCTTCGGTTGATCCTAAACTTCCTTAAAAACCCTTTAAAATTGAAGAGTTCAGAGAACCAATGAATAGTAGTTGAAGGGTAGCCAAAATCCTATTTTGACTCTAATTGCTTTAGAGTATGCCAAAAGCATGATGCCTATGAGTTGTGACTCATTCTTTCAATCTTGACTAATCTATATATTTGTAGAGGCACATCAAAATTCAACTTTTTATCTAATTTTCAATTAAAAAATCTATATTGAAAGGAGTATGATTGATTGATTTCTAGATGTGTTTATAACAAAAATGGTTTTTTCAACTGAATATTTATCATATTGATTGAATTCAGCAGCAATATGAGGATTGAGTTTGATTGTGAGAACCAATTGACTTAAATGTTATCAAATCTTTGCGATCTTTTTTTATGGAAAAACTTGTTTTGTCTTTAAAAAAAATTATTGTGTGACATTGAATTCTATCTTGTCTATAAATAAATTTTATATAATTACTTGATAACTATTTACAACTTTTTTGATATCCAAATTTATGTATCTATAAAACATAAAACTTTTATTTACTTTCATAAATAAAAAGCCCAATAGAACCTTCCAACTTTCTAATAAAAAAATCAAAATATTTATGAATAGTAGAGAAAACAAAATTTATTAAGTTGATCTTTTGCTCCTTAAAAGAGACAATATCCTATTTGACTAGGAAGAGCTTGAGTAGACTTCCAAACTTTCGTGGCCTTATTGATGACCATATGGCATGATTACAATGCCCCATATTTGGTTGATCTTAAACTTCCTTGAAAACCCTTTAAAATTGAAGAGTTCAGGAGTAATATCATGAGAGAACCAATGAATAGTAGTTGAAGGGTAGCTAGAATCCATTGACATAACGTATTGAATAAGACAGCTTTCCAACTAAGAGTCCTATTTACCAATATGTTTTCAATTTTTAGTTTGTTAGCAATGGCAATCCCTTTAGGATAGGGTAAAACTTCAGTTATATTTTTTGAGTGGACTCTAATTGCTTTAGAGTATGCCAAAAGCATGATGTCTATGAGTTGTGAGTCAATCCTTCAATCCTGACTAATCTATATATTGATAGAGACATCATCAAAATTCAATTTTTATTTATTTTTTCTTGTAGATAATCTATATTGAAAAGAGTATGATTGATGGATATCTAGATAAATTCATAACAAAAATGGTTTTTACAACTGAATATCTATCATATTGATTGAATTGTAATTGAATTAAATGTTATCAAATCATGAATGATTGAATTCCATTGTGAGAAGCAATTGACTTAAATGCTATGAAATCATGGATGACAGAGACCATTTGTTGGGGGTAGAGGCATGTCACTATCAACACGGATCCATTGTTCAGCCTTCTACAAACTACAAAGTAGTATTTGACTGCATCTCTTCTTTTGATAAGATAAGGATTTGCCATTGAAAATCAATGGTAGGGGAAATTTAGTTGATGACCATATCTTATTCCACCTAAACTAAGGTTAGTGACCGTGCATTATCCTGCCATTAGTAATGCCAACTCAGCTTATGACACGTAGAGCAAAGCATGACGTATCTGCTGTAGAGAAACTTAAAAGATAATCTTGGGCTCGCTGTAACAAGTGAGCAGGAACTTCATTCAAAATTTGGAAATTCTGAAGAGCCTTGCTAATTTACACCAAGAGGGTTTCTTTATTGCCACGTTCACCAACGAAGTAGACAGAGACATTGTTTCAGAAAAGAAAGATTGATTCTTTAATGGGTTGGGCCTTTTTGGCCAACTTTGGTATTAAAATTTCTACCCCTCTACTACCTGCATAAAATCCACCTTAATATGGGTCTGTCTCCCCCACCTTAATATAAATCCACAAACAATGTGGAATTTGTGAGAAACACAATGGGTATTTTTATTGGACATCATCTTAATATTTTTCAGTCTTAAAAGAACATATTAGATTACGTGTTGAAATAGATCTATATAGGAAATGGCAAAAAGTTGTAATCTTTAAAATTAGGTTTGGATAATAGGAATGGGTTTTAAAATTTTCTATTTGTAGTTCTATTCAAAAATACCTCCTCAAGCCCCCATATTGAACAAGGAAAATTCATAAATGGTCTTCCACAATGAAGATTTGGAACCCTTTTGCAACTACTTCTACCAAAGTTAATCAATTTTCTTGCTCCTTGGAGAAGGATTTACCAAATTTGGTATTACCCAATAGACAAAATCATTAACCAAGCTATAACCCCAAGTGAGGCTCCTTTGTAGAACTGCAACCCAAAAAACCTCATAAGAAAAATGGTCTAGCATATTCAAATGAAGAAGACTCAAAGGAAAACATCACTAATCTTGTGAATGAAGTTCTTATAAATATTTGAGGAAAGATGGTCAAAGACATAATTGAAAAAGTGCTTCATGAAGACTTGGAACATGACATGTCAAAAAGGCTATTGATTACTCAAACAAGTTAGAAGATAAGTGTGAGCTCAACATTCTTCTTCAAAACAAAAAAGGAAGGAAACCTAAATGAATAAAGACACGAGAGGAGATAGTGGTTGGGATTTAGTCTACCTTAAATAAATTTCTAAGAATGAGGAGAGTGTGTTGTTCTCCTCAGGGGCAATGAAGGTCTTCTCTTGGAATGTAATGATGATTAATAAAACATAAAATATATAGAGAAATTTATAGTATTATACTCTTCCAAGAAATCAAAATCTTAGTTAACCAAGGATACTACACCTTCTAAAATGATATTTTTTATGATTGAAGCTAAGGGTGCTAGAGGTGGATTAGTAGTCGTTTGGAACAAAAAGAAAATCATAGTGGAAATCATCACCTCTAGAACTCATTGGATGGTTGTGAACATCCATTCCATTCAATCCATCTTCTCATGACAAATCTTCAATATCTATGGACCAAATGGAATAGTTCAAAAGGCTTAGTAGTCTTTTCTAAATTTAGTGGTTAAGAAATAAAAGAGGGGTGAAAATTTATTCAAACAAGTAGAAATACAGAGCACGGACATCAAACAACCCTATCAAGATCCACTAAGTAATCTAACTGATGAGACAAACCCGAAGGTAATTGACCCTTATCCACAATACTTCAATTTTGCATGTGATCAGAAGCCCATTTGGCCAGACAATCCGCTACTTCGTTCCACTCCCTAGGGATATGAGTGAAAGTAATAGAATCCAAAGAAGCACAAAAATTAAGAATTTGGTTAATAACCAAAGCTAACTGCCAACTAACATCCTCAAAATGTAGTCGAGTCAACAAATGCACCACCACCTGTGAATCTGATTCACAAATGAGCCTACTCCATCCAAGAGCGCAAGCACACTCCATAGCATACAAAATAGCAAGCACCTCCAAATAAATAGATTGTTAGTATGATGGCCTTTATAAATAGAAAACATAAACTGAACAATCCCCAAACTATCTCTACCGACTCCACCAATACCCGTAGGACCTGGGTTCCCCAAGAGGACCCGTCCGTGTTGATTTTTAGAACGCCCTGCGGAGGAGGACTCCACCTCCCCACCCTATTTATCTTCCAAAGAGGATGTCTGCATCTATTTCTCATGAGTTGGCCTTGTGAAGGAGGAAAATGGAGTCAGTTAAAGCTAATAACATCACCAGGATCCACAACCTCCATCAAGTCACATTTACCATTAAAATAAGAATTGATTATTCTAGGGGGAGAGTCCAATGCTATTACAAATCAAGAAGAAAAACATGGGATAATTACACCACCACTAAAATTAGTTGAAGACTTCAAAGCCTTCATCATTCTATAATTTCTTATTGATTCCATACCAAAAAATAGAAAATTCACTTGAAGTAATTAGAGAAAAAACTTCCATCACATTGTTGAAGGGCTCAAGAATTCCTTCTTTCCATCAACCAGCTTTCCAAATCTCTTATTTTTTCAAGCACTATCCTTCCTCTTATCAAATTTGATCATTTTCCTAATTGTATGGATGTCTTTGAATATAAAGCTTTAAGCAATTGCCCCTTTAAATTTAAGTCAATTTGGTTTAGGGACAAAACTTCATCCATCTCCTCGAACAATGGTGGACTAGTGCTCCTTTCAAACTGATGAGCTCAAAATATGCTCATAATTTGAGTATTATGATGTATTTTTAATATTCTTACTCTTATTGCTAATGGATTTTTTAACTCTTTGATCAAAGAATTTTTACCTAAAAATGGGTAGTGTCCTGTAGCAATACATTCCTATATTCCTGCAGCTTAACGTCTCTATATGTCTATATTAATTACCCTGTTTGACCTCCCAAATGACTATTATAATGCATGTAGTTTTTGAATAATGAAATAGATTTAATATGTGATTAATGAATGTGTATCGTGTTATTTTCCACGCATGCTTTCTTTCGCTTTTGGTGCCATATGCATCGCAGGTTGTTGAAGGGAGCATGAACAAGTCAAGCGCAACAGATTTCAGCCTTGCAGTAAAGTTCATTTCCAGCACAGTGTCGAGGAATTTGTTCTAGCGAAGACTCTCTGGCTGAGTTGTTGGGAAGAAATCTAAATGATCATTAATCTGGGAAGAGTGGAATGCTAAATTCTCTCTGAATCGTGTTGAACGGATATGCTTTCATTTATGAGAAGTTTGTTCCTCGGTTTCAGGATACATTTATGTCCACATCTTTCTCTATTAGAGTTAGGTAGTTAGTTGTTTTTCTGGTTTAAATAAGTGTTCCTCCTGCGCGAGTGAGCAACCAGAGTATGTAAAAGTTAGTATTATAATGAGAGATAGTGTTTTGTGTTAGTTTTCATATAAGCAGAACAATGTATATCATTTTAAGTTTATGAATAAAAGTTGATGAAGTTCTGAGTTCAATTCTTGCATAACTAGTTGATGCTTGCTAAGGGGGCCCACTTAGTAAGTATCCGTAGTTAGTTAGTTAGTTGTTTATTTCCTGTTGATCATAAGTTATATTTCATTCTTGAAAGTTTGAGCGCAAACTCAGTCTTATATTGTTCCTGCAGCATTGGGAATCCATCCCTGTGTTTGTTTCTGCGGCATAAGGCTAGTTCATAGTTTGTTTCTTAGTCATAGTTGTCACGATTTCTACTTTGATTAAGTTTAGAAGGCTTCGCATTACATTCCTGTAGCATAAGTAGAATTCATTTCACGCATTTATTTCTAGTAAATCATGACTGAAACTGGTTCTTAGTGCACATACAGTGCCGCTCCATTTCAAGTATACGTTCCCTGGTTTGACAATGTAAATGAACGACCATAAGAAGATGCTAGTCACCTACTGGAATGTCCAATTCCCAGGTTAGGATTTGTTGTGAATTTTATATCCTTTTATGGATGCGACCATTTTTGGCGCCATTGTCGGGGATGGTGTCAAGCTAAGAACCTGTCATAGTCATTGTTAGCAGTAGTTTAGTCTGTTATTCAAGCATTTTCAAATTCATTCTATTGCATGCATAGAAGAAGAGACGCTCTGGGAAGATTCCTCCCTAACCTTCCATCCCTTGATAACAATCTTGAACCAACTTATAATTTATTTGAGGAAGGAGGAGACCAAGATATCAATCCATTTGTTGAAAACCTGCTTGTTGAACTGCCATTTGATCTAGCTGACGAAGAACCTGAAGAAAATCCATTTGCTTTGATACTCCATCAAGAAACTGTGGCACGTAATCCACCTAATCGACCTCCTGCTTTTGAATTCCCCATCATTTCTCAGCAAGATAATGATAACCTTAAAAATATTCCTTCTTCATTACTTTCCAAGTTTTATGGACTAGTTACAGAGGACCCAGAAACCTTCTTGTTTGAGTTTGACATCCTCTGTCGTAGCTATGATTACACTTCAGATGCTCACAGGCTGAAGTTGTTTCCTACTACTTTGAAAGAAGGAGCTCTTAGATGGTTCATGAGTTTGGGGAGGGGTGTTGTTGATAGTTGGGCAGCCATGCAAACAAAATTTCTTGAGAAATACAAGGAATATTGTAAGAATGGTAGTAAGGGTGATGATATATTTAGAATTCAACAAAAGGAGGATGAAAACCTGGAAGACTATATCTCAAGATTTTTGTTTTCCCTGAAAAAAAATTCAGACCATACTCTCAATGAAGAATCTCATAAACTATTTTTCCTAAGGGGAATCAGTGACACCTGTATCGATGCCCTGGACTTGATGGGAGGGGGAGATATAACCCAACTGCCTTGGAATGATATCAAGAAAATATGTCTTAACTACTCTCAAGCAATTGTTAAGAAGGGTAGAGGTCATCAGGCTACAGTGGGAAAGTATTTTACTAATGGAGTTTCACGGATGGAGATCACAAATTTGTTGTTTGACTTCAAGCAGGATATCATAAACAATATGGCTACACAGTTGGATACTATGCAAGCTTGGAAGAAACATGAGGAAGTTGAAGCAATCTTGGCTAAGTTCTGTCCACATTGCAGACAGAAGAAACGTGACTGCAGATGTAAGATGGTGGCTAACCTGGAGGCTAAGCAGTTACCTACTGACTTTAAGATGGTAGAGAGTGATGATGACCAAGTATTCTTAGTCGCACAAAGGCGATCATGGGTTTAAAGACAAGGTATGCCTCAAGACCCTTTGACTTTTGGTAATCCTTATTCTAATTACAATAACCAATGGCAACCTATATATGGCCCATCACCACCTTGGAATACTTCTCAACCACACTGGCCTAACTATCAAAGTCCTCAATGACAATCTCCTCAAGGAGATTGGCAGCAGCCACAAGGACAATGGACTCCACCCTCAGGTAACTGGCAGCAGAATCCTCAATGGAGAAGTCCACAGCAATGGCAGAACCAATCCCCTAGTTCCCTGCAGCTTCAGCAGCCACAACCTCCGGCTCTCATGCCACCTCCTGCAGCACCTGCAGCAAATACTGGCCCTCCAAAACAAACACCTATGCCTACTCAACCATTGCCAAATCCTAATAATAAGCAGCAGCAGCCACAACAGCCTATGTATCTTGTAGAAGCCAACCAGTATCCAACTTATGCCATGAATATTCATGATATCCATCTCAAGTCTGGAACCACTCTCCCTGCTCCACAACCGCCTGTAATTACAGAGATTCTAGACTCTGTCTCTAATCTCTAAGGAACCTGTCCTATAGCATCAGGCCAAACCGCCTTTTCCTCAGAGATTGCAAATTACTGCATCCAAGTCTATGGAAGAGCCTACTTTTGATATTTTGGATCAGCTAAAGAATGTACACATTCAAATTCCCCTTTTTCAAGTCATTAAAGATGTCCCAATTTACGAAAAAGTCATTAAGGAGGCCTACTTAAAGAAACCGGGAAGAAAGAAAAATGATCCCCAAAATTTTCGTGTTCTAAGATAGTTGGCAGATATTATGTTAGGGAAGGTAGTCATTCCAAAATATACTGACCCTAGGAGTCCTGTGGTACAAATAAATATTAATGGCTGGATAGTAAAGAATGTTTTGATAGACCTTGGTGCAGCCATCAATGTAATGACCAAGCATACTATAGAGTGTTTGAAAATCCCAACAATTCGGTCTACACCTACCGTCCTGCAGCTTGCTAATAGTTCCACAATAAAACCCGATGGAGTGGTAGAAGATATCATTGTCATCCTTGAGTCTTGGGAATACCCAACTGACTTCACCATATTGTCCACTAAGGAAACTTTGGGAGGATATCCTATTATCCTAGGTAGACCATGGTTAGCTACAACTGATATTTTTATAGGATGTCGTTCGGGAGACATGACAATTTTTTATGGACAGTCAAGAAAGAAATTGGCTTTATATCCACCTGCCTAGCCTCAGCCAGACTTGTCTCAACCAATTTGGCCAGATTTAGGAGAGGAAACTAAAAAATTCAATTCATTGGCTCAGCTAATGATGCTGCAAACTAATCTGTTTTCCCAGCTTCAGAGTGAGGATGGCCTGCTTTTACACATTTTGCAGTCCAACTCTAATCTAAGTAGCCCATCTATTCTAGATAGCTGTCCTCAACAATGTTTCCTGCAACAACTGAATTCTGAGACCCTGCCACCTAAATCTCCTACAGTTTATCACAACTTACTTCCACATGAAATATAGACACCACCTTTATCAGTAGCCTCCATGAATGATCTTACCAAGCAAGTAGAAGTTTCTCTAGCCTGATGTCTGAACATCAATAATAAGATGCCTCAATCTCAACAAGCTGCCCTAGTCACGATGTTGCAAGAACAACACAGAGCTTTTGCATGAGACTATGGGGATATGAAAGGAATAGATTCTCAACTCTATACTCATAGGATCTACATTAAGGAAGACTGTTTACCTGTTAGGTAGCCTCAAAGAAGGATAAACCCAGCACTCAGGGAAATAGTTAAAACGGAGCTCCAAAAAGTGCTTGATGTTGGTTTTATCTACCCAATTTCAGACAATTAGTGGGTATCGCCATTGGTGATTGTCCCTAAAAAAGGTGGAAAATGGAAAATTTGTATAGACTACAGGGAGCTGAACACAACAACTAAAAAGGATCACTTTCCACTGTCATTTGTTGACCAAGTACTAGACTCATTGTCTGGTAAAAAGTATTTCTCCTTTTTGGATCGATATAGTGGGTATAATCAAATTAGAATTGCCCCTGAGGATTAAGACAAAACAACTTTTACCAGTCCATGGAGTACTTTTTCCTACTTTGTCTTACCTTTTGGACTGTGTAATGCACCTGCAACATTTCAAAGGGCAGTGATCAGTATTTTTGTTGACATTTCTCATGATTCTATGGAAATCTACATGGATGACTTCACTACTTATGGAGTTACTTATGAAGAAGCATTAGCCAATTTGGAAAAAGTGTTGAAAAGATGTCAGGAGAAAAATTTGTCTTTGAATAGTGAGAAATATTTTATGATGATGCAAGAGGGAATTGTTTTAGGCCATCATATCTCTCAAGCACGAATTCAAGTTGATCCTACAAAAATAGAAGTTATTCTAACTTTTCCAACACCTATAAAACAAAAGGATGTTAGAAGCTTCCTAGGACATGCTGGATATTATAGAAGATTTATCAAAGATTTCAGCAAAATAGCCAGTCCATTATATACCTTATTGACTAAGGATTCTGAATTTAACTGGACTGAGGCCTGTGACAAATCTTTCCTGCAGCTTAAGAACTTACTTACTCAGGCACCTGTTCTTCAAGGACTGAAATGGAGCCTACCCTTTCATATACTCATTGATGCTTCTGATTATGCCATAGGGGCAGTTTTAGGATAGAAAGATAATTCCATTGAGCATGCCATATATTTCATTAGCAAAAACCTTCAAGGCCCTGAATTAAACTATACTGTCATAGAGAAAGAATTGCTAGCAGTTGTGTATGCCCTGAACAAGTTTCAACATTATTTCACTGGTTACCAAATATTTGTTCATACAGATCATGCAGCAATAAGATACCTCATAAATAAGCCTGCCATATCTGGAAAATTAGCAAGATGGCTCCTATTGTTGCAGGAATTTGATATCACAGTTATTGATAAGCTAGGCCAAGCTAATGTGGTGGCTGATTTCTTGTCAAGGCTTCAAACAACTACACCTCCTGAGGTAATTGATGATAGCTTTCCTGATGAAAATATTTTTTCTATTGCTACTCAAACTCCATGGTATGCAGATATTGCAAATTATTTAGCAGCCAACAAGATCCCAGCCCACTTCTCCCCAAAGGAAAGACAATTGTTGGTAGAGAAAAGTTTTAACTTTTCATGGATTGCAGATTGTTTATTTTACACAGGACCTGACCAAGTCATGAGAAGATGTGTTAGGGACGATGAGACCTATGACATTTTGCATGCCTGTATGATGAGCCATGTGGTGGGCACTTTGCAGCCAAGAGAACATCTATGAAAGTGCTTACTACAGGATACTATTGGCCCACACTACACAAAGATGTTGCAGCCTACACCAGGAAATGTGACAGATGTCAACGAATGGGGAGACCAACAAGGTCTGATGAAATGCCCCTGAATCCACAAGTGGTAGTCAGTCCCTTTGACAAGTGGGGCATGGATTTTGTTGGGCCTATCAATCCTCCATCCAATGAGAAATCATACATTTTGGTTTGTACTAATTATGTAACCAAGTGGGTGGAAGTAAAAGCAATGACACATGCTCGTGACAATAAAGTTGTTGAGTTCCTATATGAGCAGATTTTTACTTGGTTTGGAGTCCCAAGGGAACTTGTCACTGATCAAGGAGCTCAGTTTACATCAAACTTAATCACTGCATTGATGAATGATTACAAGATCATGCATAGAAAATCTAGCCCCTATTACCCTCAAGCCAATGGTCAGAAAGAGGTTACCAACAAAGAAATTGAGGCAATCCTTACTAAGACAATCCAATTACACAAGAAGGATTGGAGTAGTCGCCTTCCTGAAGTAGTCTGGGCCTATAGAACAACATGGAAAACAACTACAGGGTTCACTCCTTTTTGAATTACTCTATGGAAAAACTACCATGTTGCCAATAGAGTTTGAGCATAAGACCTTGAGGACTGCTCTCCAGCTTAACATTGATATTTTCAACGCTCAAAAGGAACACCTTCTATAGCTGAATGCATTGGATGAGATAAGGAAAACTGCCCTGCAGCATACTAAAACTATCCAACAACAAAGAAAAAATGGCATGACAATCATATTCGCACTAAGCTTTTCTGCTGGCGATTGGGTGTTGCTCTATGACTCTAGATATAAGGAAAATCAAGGTAAACTTGCCACAAGATGGCTTGGTCCTTATGAAATAGAATATTTGTTTGATAATGGTTTAGTTTAGTTAGCTACAATAGATCCAGTCCGATTCAAGCTACTGGTTAATGGACACCGTCTTCGGTTGTATCATAAGCCAGCGTCCAAAGAAGGATTTATGAAGCAGTTTGTTTTAGATGCGGCCACTGATCTTCCTGTAGCAAAAGGCTTCGGCCTTTCTCCTATAGCATCTCTTTAAAATTCCACGTTGCATGCTCATAATAAAGGTTTCCTTTTCAAGGAAGCCACGTTCTCCATTTTTCATCCATCACCACCATTCATCCGCTTTTCTTCCACGTCATCCATCCTACCATACCGCCCTCATTTATGATTTCAAATCCAGTCGTCATTTCATGTTGTGCTATGATCTTTCCCAGCATGTACGAGCATTAATTACAAGGTACACGATATTTTTTGTTGTCACATCATTTATTTATTTTATTTATTCATTAACTGTTATGTACATATCAGTCATTATTTCCTATTCTTCGCCTGTCCTTTCGCACATGTGTGGACACATGCCAAATTTTTAGTAGGGGGTAGGGTTAATCCATTTCAAACCTTTTCTTATGTCACTATCACAACTGATAAGATATTTTTATTTTCTTGTACTTTCCAAATATGACTGTGTGTTTTATCCTAAAAAAACAATTAACTATTTGATTTGGGTAGTTTGTAACAATCATTTCATGCAATTATCTTTTGAGTCATTCTTGGAAAAGTAGAGAAAAGTGATGGCAGGACAAAAAGAAGCAAAAAGAAGCATAGTAGAAAAAGTTTTTTTTGAATTTTTAGAAGAAGTTGAGTTTTAGGAATCTCAACAAGAATAATTTGTGAATATGGGTGGCCAATTAGTAAGACATGAGCCTATAGCTCATGAGCTCTTGACACAAAATCCTCAAGTAGTTCAGGGATTCAACAATTGTGGTTGGTTGAATTATTTTCTGAGGTTAGACTCTTTTAATGAGGAAGTTGCAGGTGAGTTTTTGAGAACTCTTTCAGAGGGAGAAGCTATAGTGTGGGGTTTGACAGTAGCTATTACAGAAGAGCGGATTGTAGAATTAACTGGGCTTCTAGCGGTAGGAGAAAAAATTTCTTCAGATGCTGTCTCTACTAGGGCAGAATTCACAATACCAACGGATGGACCCTTGGAAGTTTCTAAACAAGGATGCAAACGAGTGTCACTGCCTTTTCCATACTCAGAATATGCCATCCTCATAATCAGGTACTTGACTTGCGAGGGACGCTTTTCTTATTTACATTCCTACCATTTTAAATTATTGAGTCATATGAGGCACAGTTTAGCTGTCAATGTTCCAAATTTCTTATTAAACCTTTTGAAACAATGTGCCCATGAAACCCAGAGGGGTAGGGACAACTCTATTTCCCATCATGCCCTCATTAAACTCTTGATTGAGTGTTCCCTAAGGGATGCATCACCCCTTTCTTGGCAAGAATTTGTTGCCCAAAAGAGTCTGCAACCTCCAGAGCCTCCTAGAGCACTCCCTGCAACACCTGCCCCTGCAGCACCTACTCCTGCAGCCACCACACCAGAACCCTCTACTTGAGTACAAACCAAGTTTGCTAGTAGAAGAGAAAAAGGAAAAATGAAGGTAGGAGAGTCATCTAGGGTAGAACAAACCCCAGAGTCTGACCCTCATGTTCAAAAACAACAGTGTTCCTCTCCTGCAACATCTTCTCCTGTAGCAGTTCCTCCTGCAGCAACACCTGTTGCCACTACAGTTTCACCATCATCTTCTTCTGTTGAGTCTAAATCCTTTAGGAAAGTCAGAAAGAGGAAAGCCATGAGAATGCCCCCTGCAGCTGCAACATTGCCAAAAAGAGTTTCAGCAAGGAAACAACGTAAATTCACCTCAACATCTGCTCAACCTGAAGTTATAATAATTTCAGAGGACTCTGAAGAATACAGTCATGATGATTCTCAGAATGTATCTGAGAATGTTCCACAAAGCCCATCTGTTGTTCTTGGGGAAATGCAAAATGATCCAATGGAAGTTGAGGAAGCACAACATGTTAGTAATGAAAGGGGAATGCCAAGTCTTGATGACTTGGCTGAGACAGCTAGGAAAATTTAAGAGGAAGTACAATCTTCTCCTACGCAGCAACAAGAATTCATCCTGCAGCAAGAGGAAGAACAGCCTGAACAATTAGAAGTGTCCAATGAAATCTCATTACCCCTGCAACTTGTCAAGCAATGGTTGTTTATAAAAAGACATTTTTGATTGAATTTTTGGAATACCTTAGGACCACATGGAGGCCGGTCACATTTCAAACCTTGAGTTTTCGCCACTTAGCCAAGACTGAAATTCAACAAAGTCTTTAGGAAGAAGAGAAGAAGAAATTGAAAAGAGAAATTGAAAGGCGGAAATAGGAAATTCGGGAAATGAAAGAGAAAATGGATGAAATGATGAAAATAACTGGTAAAATTGTGGAATGTAGACCACCGCCTAGGGTTTATGCTATGTGCCTAAAAGAGCAATTTCTTTGGTTTCAATTAATGAAAATTTCAAGGAATTTAGATCTTGTTATTCATACAGCCAAAGAATTTTATGATGCCTATCAAGTAGCCCCTAATTGGCTGAAAAATTCTTTATGTGAATTTTATTTGCATGGTTTGATAATTCCCTTTAAAACATAGTGGAATCCACTTCTTTATATTGGTGATATTCATTTGAGGTCACTCATGTCTTGGGCGGCCAATTAAACTAATTATGGCAGACAATTGGAGGCCTATGAAGAGGATGAAAGGGATGAGCCTATCCCACTATGACCTGAAAGCTCAGATCCCTACACAATGCTAAAAACTTGGCTTACCGTTGCGTATGGGTTCAATGATCAAACAGAAAGAATAAAAATATTCGATATCAGGAAGCAAGTGTATGAGGAATTCAAAGGCCAACCATATCTGTTTTGGAAGCTTTCCTCTTTGAGAATTGAAAAGAGATGGGAAAAACTAACTGTTGGCCTAAGGAAATTTGAGCCTCACAGCCCCCTGAACTTCAAAGCAGCCCTTAGAAGGATAGAGAAGTACATGCAGCTTGGTCTTCAAAAGAGGTTTGAGTTATAGTTGCCAATAACATTTCGACCTCCGGTTTTGATGTGGCCACTTTATCCTTATCGAGCTACAAATGTTAATGAGGATACAGAAACCCGTAGATATGAAAGATGGAAAAATTTCAGAGGTTTCTATTATAAATTTGGAACTTCACTACAAGGCCATGCTACTCCTACGGATTTTAGAGAAACAACCAAGATGCTTAATGCTAGAGGACCATCATTAGGTTAAGTAGGGGGCAGATGATGAGCTCAAAATATGCTCATAATTTGAGTATTATGATGTATTTTTAATATCCTTACTCTTATTGCTAATGGATGTTTTAACTCTTTGATTAAAGACTTTTTACCTAAAAATGGGCAGTGTCCTGTAGCAATACATTCCTATATTCTTGCAGCTTAACGTCTCTATATATCTATATTAATAACCCTGTTTGACCTCCCGAATGACTGATATAATGCATGTGGTTTTTGAATAATGAAATAGATTTAATATGTGATTAATGAATGTGTATCGTGTTATTTTCCATGCATGCTTTCTTTCACTTATGTTGTTGTATGCATTGCAGGTTGTTGAAGGGAGCATGAACGAGTCAAGCGCAGCAGATTTCAGCCTTGTAGTAAAGTCCATTTCCAGCACAGTGTCGAGGAAGTTGTTCCAGCGAAGACTTTTTGGCCGGGTTGTTGGGAAGAAATCTAAATGATCATTAATCTAGGAAGAGTGGAATGCTAAATTCTCTCTGAATCGTGTTGAACGGATATGCTTTCATTTATGAGAAGTTTGTTCCTTGGTTTCAGGATACATTTATGTCCACATCTTTCTCTATTAGAGTTAGGTAGTTAGTTGTTTTTTCTGGTTTAAATAAGTGTTCCTCCTACGTGAGTGAGCAACCAGAGTATGTAAAAGTTATTATTATAATGAGAGATAGTGTTTTGTGTTAGTTTTCATATAAGCAGAACAATGTATATCATTTTAAGTTTATGAATAAAAGTTGATGAAGTTCTGAGTTCAATTCTTGCATAACTAGTTGATGCTTGCTAAGGGGGCCCACTTAGTAAGTATCTGTAGTTAGTTAGTTGTTTATTTCCTGTTGATCATAAGTTATATTTCATTCTTGAAAGTTTGAGCGCAAACTCAGTCTTATATTGTTCCTGTAGCATCAGGAATCCATCCCTGTGTTTGTTCCTGTAGCATAAGGCCAGTTCATAGTTTGTTTCTTAGTCATAGTTGTCATGATTTCTGCTTTGATTAAGTTTAGAAGGCTTCACATTACATTCCTGTAGCATAAGTAGAATTCCTTTTACGCATTTATTTATAGTAAATCGTGACTAAAACTGGTTCTTAGTGCACATACAGTGCCGCTCCATTTCAAGTATATGTTCTCTGGTTTGACAATGTAAATGAACGACCATAAGAAGATGCTAGTCACCTGCTGGAATGTCCAATTCCCAGGTTAGGATTTGCTGTGACTTTTATATCCTTTTATGGACGTGACCACAAACCTAGATCAATAATGTTCTAACTTTCAAACAAATTAAAGAATGTGAAGTGATAAATCAAGAAATAGAATAAATAGCATTTTAAGAAAAAAATTAATAACAATTTTATCTAGAATAGCAGCTCTCCAACTTAAGTAAGCATGCCATCCAATTTGAAATGAATAGTTTATCATTTGAACAAGAAATAACCATTAAAGAAAAGCTACTCAAAGAAGAAAATTACTAATGTAAAAAATCTAGAAAATTGTACTTAAAAGAGTGCAATAGGAACACAAAGTTATTCCATGTCTCAAAAAATTTAGATGATCAACTAATTCTATTTCAAGCATCCTTCTAGCTGACCACAAAGACATCCAAAAAGAAGTTGTTGCATATGTCTAAACTTTGATCTCTATCATAAATGAAGCCCAAAATCTTGCTTCATCCAATTTGTTAGAAAACATCCTTTCATTAGTTTTTGATGATCAAAATAATATTTTAATGTAATATTATCTTTGGAGGAAATCAAATTAGTTGTTTTCTCCATGCATAGTGATAAGGCTCTTGGAACTGATGGCTTCATGGATTTCTTCTTTCAAATTTTTAGTACTTTGTAGGGAGGGATATTTGGTTCCCTCTCAAATATATCATGAGATTTAAAAGACACCCTCAAGGAATTGAATATCTTCTTTAGCCATAATTACCCAAAAATGCAATCCCTCTTCTTTTGATGACTTCAAGCCTATCTCCCTTTGTAACAGAACTTACAACTTTTTTCAAATCCATTGCTACTAGGCTAGAAGATCTTTCATACCACAATTGATATAGGAAGAACAAGGTGGCATTATACCTAGAAAACCATTTGAAGGGGTTTTAATTGCTCACAATTTTTTTCTCTCCATTCAAAATAGTAAGATAGTTGGAAATTAAATTGGACATGTTAAACACTTATCATAGGGTAAATTTGGATTTTTTTGTTGCAAGTTCTAAAAAAAAAAAGTTTTTCCAAGGATTGGTGCAAATGGATACACTATTACATATTTGGGACCAATTTTTTGCTAATAATCCATGGTGACTCAATGGGTTTTTTCAAACCCTCATAAGGCATTAAACAAAGAAACCTTCATTTTCCTTTTCTTTCCATATTAATTGTAGAGGCTCTTAATAGATTTTTTTGATAGAAAGAATTATGAACAATTGTTCAAGGGTAAACAACCTTAGGATCCTAATCACTCACACCCTCTTCATCAATGTAACCATCCTTTTCAATAATTCAATTTTTGCTGTAGAAAAATTCATCAAAAAGGTTGTAAGGAAAGAAGAGGTGTGGAAACACTTTCCTAATGCTAATTCTAAGAGAATGTAAACATATGGTTCAATTTTGAATTACAGTTCATTAAAGATGCACATTAGCAGAAAATAGATTAGAAATTTTTTTAACACAACCACATAATGGACACCAGATTTAACGTGGGAAAACCCTTTCGGGAGAAAAATCCCACACACCAAGCAAAAACACTTTGTATTACAGTGAACAAAGTCCACATATAGAGCTACAGTTTGTTGCTCTTAGACATCTATTCACACTCTTAATACAGGCAGTATTACAATTCCTAATCAACTTCATTCTCTCTCATCAGACTCACAACATTATAGCATTTTCCTTTTGAGAGAATTCCAATCAATCTACATCACCAGACCCATACAGGAAACATACCAATTTGGTTCCCATTCGTAACAGTGGACAAACCGTCACTCAGTAATTACCATATCAGGCCATCGGTGAGACAAACTCCAATCTCTCGTCGATCTACTCGAGTCAACTGATACGTGCTTCTCACAGTATACTGTCGACCAACCTTATCACCATATCGAGGAGACCCAATATCATTTTACCTTCACAAGCTATCAGCTTACACTACAACAAATCCCTATGATTAGATCCCTTTTTTGCTTCCACCCACTATTTTAATGTATTCTTCTCCAATTTTTTGAAAATTTTGGCATTATTTATCGGGATGACATTATTTTTGGTGTTTATTGCACCAATCAAAACAAGTAGGCACTAAATTAGGCACCAATTAGTGTTGAATTTAGCACCATCGTTAACACTGGTCTCAACACCAAATTTAGCGCCGAGTATATCATCGAGTTATGAAGAGTTTAGCTCTGAGTGTAGTGCCCACATTAGCGCCTACTTTAACGCCTAATTATGTACCTACTTTAGAGCCTGCTTTAGCGCCTAGTCTATCGTCGAGTTTGGCGCCAAGTTTATGCCGAGTTTAGCTCTGAGTGTAGCGTCGGCTTTAGCACCTAATTTAACGCCTAATTAAATGCCTACTTTAGAGCTTGCTTGAGTGCCTGATTTAGTGCCTAATTTAGCACCTATTTGTTCTGATCTAGCGGGGATTAAGGGTTAAGGGATTAGGGTTGTTAGAACAAAAAATCCTTCCCCAATATTCATTGGCCTTCAATTGCTTGCCTACATTTCACTTGTATTAAAAGATCCATCAACCCTCAACTGACCTAATCCCTCAACCTTAGACCCTAAACCCTCAACCCCTATACCCTCTACCCTATACATTGGACCCTCAACCCTAATCCTTCAACCATATAGCCTTAAACCTATACCCTAAATGCTCTACCCTCAACCCTTAACCATCAACCCTAAACCCTTAAACCTTCTACCCTCTATCCTCAACCCTAATCCCTCAACCCTATACCCTCAACCCAATACCCTAAACCATCAACCCTAATCAATTTCCAATTAGCAAGTGCATCCACCAAGATGTTAGCTTCCCTATAGCAATTCATAATTTCAAAGGAAGAAAAATTATAAAGATCAAGAGACAATATATGTCCCAACAAATAATTCAAGTGCTAGTTTTCAAAAGCCTTCCTTGATAGGGAATTAACCACCATTGACGAATTAGCTCAATGAGGATATGAAAAAATTTATTCTTCGAAGTCATGTCTATGATCATGATCATTTAGTTCTATGTGTGTGTCTTAAATGCGTTTGAATCAAAAGATCTTGAACTTACATTTATTATATTTTTCAAATTAATCTTATTTAAATTTCTTTAGATGGACATAAGAACTCTATTTAGTCTCCACATAAATAAATACTTTTTATTTAGTTAATTTGTTGTACTTTGTCATCATTGAGAAAATATGTGAATTAAGTATAATTATTAATTTTGAGTTAGTAGATGATTTTGAAGCATATTAGTGTTTGTACTCTATGGAATGATGTGATAATTTTTATGCCGAAGGCGTTTCCTTATTTGAGCTTCACAAGATCATTTTTCCCACAGATGGTTGAAAAGCAATGAGAGACCCTAGTTGACAGTAAAACGAATCTCAACAGTCCATCATTTTTCGCCACTTTTCCTCCGGTTTTGTGTTGCTTTCCCTGCCACTATCGGTTTCCCTGTATATAATGTCGTATTTGGGTTGGATGATATAATGTCATATTTGGCGAGCTACAACCTAAAATAAAGTTTCTACGAGGGTTTTAGAGTATGTTTATTTAAATGAAAATTAGGGCCAAGATCCTAATAATGAGGACATTTAGTCCTTTACTCTATGTAGTTAAGTCTAAATTAGTATAATTAATATATAATGTATATTTTATATATGTATATATATTTTAATATAATTATATTATTTTTTAACAAACTTATCAAATACATATTAGTTTTAAAATTTTGGCATCCTTTACTCTATGTAGTTAAGTATGAATTAGCATAATTAATATATAATGTATATTTTATATAATAATAAAAAATATGTATTTGATAGTTTTGTTAAAGAATAAATATAATAATATATTACAATATAATAGTTATAAAATAAAATGAAAATTACGGCCAAGATCCTAATAATGAGGACATTTAGGTTTTAAAATTACATCTTTTACCCTACGTAGTTAAGTATAAATTAGTATAAATAATAATATAATAATGACAACTAATAAAAATAATAATAAATAATAAATAGTAATAATAAATAATAAATATAATCTAATACATAAATAATAAATATAATATAATAATATGTGGGTGGTTGGGAGGGTGGCCCTCCAAGCTAGCGGAGGGCTTCTAATGGGTAGGGGTGCTAAAAGTTGAGGTGCAAGTTGGAGGCTTTGAAGAGTGATAGGGTGGAGAGGTCTTTCAAGTCGAGTTCTTGCTATGAAGGATGTCAGTTCAAGTACATTCTTTAATGAAGGCTTCGTTCACGATGAAGGATTTGCAGGACATAATTTATGTTGCAAGGATAGCTTGTTTCCTTCATTTGATGTAAGCATTGTTAGGTGAGTGTGGGCTTTTTAATGCATGGAGGTGGGCTGGTTGTTGACCATAGCTCAGATTCTGGTGTCGTCTGTGGGTGGAAATGGCTAGGCACTCGAAGTTTACCATTGAAGTCTCAGTGAAGGGTGTGGCATGTTTTGGAGCAGACACTCCAATCTATTTGAAGGCATCATCGAGGCAAGTGATATTCTGAGAGATAAAGGACCAAAGATTGAAGCAGATACTGCTCAACATCGACCCTCTCACAGTTGCGGTGGTTAAAATGATTTTGGGAACTGGTCACCTCGAGCGCAAGGAGTATGGGAGGGATAATGAGCATATCTCGAGGTTTTTGGCCTCTCTACTTGATATGTGTCCCTAAGCTAGAGGCGAAGGAGTTGTTGGTGAGGCTATTCAGGAAGGGTTTGGTAGGTGGTGTGGAGGAGGTTTTGAAGTAGGTAATTTTAGGCATAGGGATCCCACATCCATATGATTTGAAGCTCTTGTAGGAGACCGACGTCAAGGCCGTGAATTTTTATCCATTTCTCTTGGACCTGAGCGGGATGGATCTCATGCATCATCAAATGATTGTTGTTGTTGTAGTGGAGTACTTGAAGAAAAAGTTTGGTTTAATGGCAACCGGTGGTTTCGATTGGATCTAGGACTTTGAGTCCTTTGCAAAGCTTAATGGGTTCTTGTATTTTGTTAGGTTTCTTATTTTTTTGAAATTTACAGTAGTTGATAAGTATGCATGTGGTTGGTTTGAGTTGGGGTTTTTTGGTTTTGACAGGGGTTTTGTAAATTTTGAAAATTTTACCACCATGATCGAAGTATCTATGAAGGTTGTATGGAGTTTGGTTGTTTTAGGGTGTCATTGAAGTGATGGTTTCTCCTGCTTAGCAGATGGTTGTAAGATTTTCTTTTATAAATTAATATATAAAAAACTCTTATGTATCAAATAGTTGCAAACACCATGAAGGGGAGTTCGTTTGTGCCAAACAACTGCAAATGTTTTTCAAGTTCAATATGTAATCTTGTCCTTCATGCATTGTATTTTGGATTATATGTATTGCTGGCTGCTCCAACCGTTTCTATTATTGCTGATTGGCATAGTTATTTGTATTTGTGAGTTGTATGCTTTCTATTTCTAGTGCTTTCTCACTCTTTCTTTTGGCAATCCATCTTTAGGACTACATTCTTTTACTTATTGTATTTTTACAGCTTTGTTCAATATAAAAAACTCTTACGTATCAAAATAATAATAATATAATATAATATAATAATGACATAAATATAATAATATAATAATAAATACATAAAATAATGACAAATAATAAATATTTCTATAATAATATATAATTAATACATAAAATTAAAAAATAAATATAATATTATTATTCTATAATACAAAAATAAAATAAAATTAATAATAATATTAAAATCATTTTCTAAATGACCTACCAATTGACCTCACACACTACACAAATGTGTGCAAAAAATAAACCAATTTCTTGAAATTAATTTTCATCAATTTATGCAAACAAAATGGATGAAACAAAACAGGTATTTGTTTCAAAATGGATATCTATTTTGAAAAGCTTAAAAAGCACACTTCAGTAAAATGGACATAACTTTTGCTTTATTGATCAAAATTTTGACTTCTTATAGGCGTGGAAAGGTGATTCAAATATCTATGCAATGGATATGATTATTTTGATATATTGAGAAAAAAATATTAATTATAATCATTTTAAGTTCCTCCTTAAGTTTAAAAATTTTAAATGCTCATAATTCTTGCATACAAAGTCTTTTTTTTCATTATTTTTTTTGGCAATAATCATCCTAAATGACTTGAAACATTAAATAAGTAATAAATAATGAAAAAATTATATTTTTTACTAAGGAGAGTAAAAATTTACATAAATCATCATAGAAGGCTTGCTTGTTTTCTTTGATCCTATGCGCACCTTTACCCAAGTTAAACTAGAAGAACATATATCTCTCTCCCTCTATCTATTTAGCGATCTCTCCCTCTCTCCCCCTCTCCTTCATTTACCCTCTCTACCTATCTCTCCACTTTTTCCTTACTCTACCTTTATCTATATATCTCCTTTTATGTACCCCTCTCTCTCTCTCTCTCTCTCTCTCTCTCTCTCTCTCTCTCTCTCTCTCTCTCTCTCTCTCTCTCTCTCTCTCTCTCTCTCTCTCTCTCTCTCTCTCTCTCTCTCTCTCTCTCCTCCCTCCCTCTATCTATCTATATAATCTACATTTACATCAAGTTATCTCCATATCTCTCTCATTCATATACAAACATACACCCTATTTATGCCTCCCTCTCTCCATATCTCTCTCCCTATCTCTATTACTTGTCTCTATCACCTCCTTCTCTCTCACTCTTTCCCCCTTTATCTATATCTCCCTATCTCTCTCTTTATATCTATCTATATCTCATTATATCTACCTCTCTCTCTTATTCATTCTCTCTCTCCCTATCCCTTTCTATCCATATATTTCTATGCCTCTATCTCCCTAACTCTTTATATCTCCCTTTATCATTATCTCTCCCTCTTTCCCTCTCCCACTATATATTGATATATCTCTGCCCCTCTTCTTCCCTCTCTACCTCTATCTCTCTATCTACACCCTCTCTATATATTTCCCACTCTTCCTCCCTCTGTCTCCCTCCTCTATATCTCTCTCTATATCTCTACCTCTTTATCACTCTCCTTTTCTCTACCTCTATCTCTCTATCTAGGGTACTTGGAGAGATAGGTAGGGAGTGGGAGAGACTTGTGAGAGAGATGGAGAGAGGGAGTGGGAGAGAGGGAGAGACCTAAGAGGGATAGAGACTTAAGAGGGATAGATACTTTAGAGGGAGAGAGAGAGAGAGAGAGAGAGAGAGAGAGGGGAGAGAGAGAGAGAGAGACCTCGAGAGGAGAGAGGAGAGAGATAGAGGGGAGGGAGAGAGAGAGAGACCTGAGATGGAGAGAGAGAGATGGAGAGAGAGAGAGGAGGGAGAGGGAGAGAGAGAGAGAGAGATACTTGAGAGGGAGAGAGGGGGAAAGAGAGGGAAAGAGAGGGAGAGAGAGAGAGGGAGAGAGAGAGAGAGAGAGAGAGAGTTATCTAGTTAAGGTGGGAAGGAGACACCTAAGAGAGAGAAAGGGAGTGGGAGAGAGAGAGACTTGAGAGGGAGGTAGAAAGTGAGAGAGAGAGAGGTAATGGGAGAGACCTGAGAGGGGAGAAAGGGAGATGGAGAGTGAGAGGTAGATGGAGAGGGAGAGTGAGGGAGAGTGAGTGGGAGGGACCTAAGAGAGAGAGATAGAGGGAGGGAGAAGGAGAGATACTTGAGAGGAAGAGAGGGAGGGAGAGATGGAGGAAGAGAGAGACCTAAGAGGGAGATGGAGAGTGTGTGTGTGTGAGAGAGAGAGAGAGATACCTTAAAGGGAGATGGAAAGTGAGAGAGAGAGAGAGAGACTTAAGAGGGAGAGAGGGAGGGAGGGAGGGAGGGAGGGAGGAGGAGGAGGGAGGGAGAGGGAGAGAGGGAGATAGAGGGAGGGAGGTAGGGAGAGAGAGAGATCTAAGAAAGAGACTTGAGAGAGAGAGACCTGAGAGAGAGAGAGGGAGTGGGAGAGACTTGAGAGAGAGAAGGAGGGAGTGGGAGTGTGAGAGACCTGAGAGAGAGAGACCTAAGAGGGAGAGATAGAGGGGGGAGAGGTAGAGAGGTATGGAGAGAGGAGAGAGAGAGTGGGAGAGGGAGACCTGAGAGGTAGATAGAGAGTGTGAGAGAGAGAGAGAGAGAGACGTAAGAGGGAGAGAGACTTCATAGGAATGCAAAGAGAGAGGGGGAGAGGGAGAGGGAGAGGGAGAGGGAGAGGGAGAGGAGGAGGAGAGAGGAGAGGGAGAGGAGAGGAGAGGGAGAGGAGAGGGAGCTAGAGGACCTGAGAGAGGAGAGAGAGAGAGGGGAAGGAGAGAGACCTGATGGAGAGAGAGAGGGAGAGAGAGATGAGTGTGAGAGAGAGATCCAATATGAGAGATCCCAAAGGAGAGAGAGAGGGGACGGAGGGGAGAGACAGAGAGGCAGGAGGAGGGAGGACCTGAGAGAGAGAGAGAGGGAGAGAGGGAGATGAGGTGGAGAGGAGACCTGAGACGGAGAGAGAGACAACCTGAGAGGCAGAGACGAACAGTGTGCGTGCTATATATATATATATATATATATATATATATATATATATATATATATATATATATATATATATATATATATATATATATGAGAGAGAGAGAGAGATATATGAGAGACCTGAGAGATCCGATCAACCCCAGATGAGAGAGAGAGAGAGAGAGACGAGACGAGAGAGAAACAGAGAGAGAGAGGAGGAGAGAGACGGATGGACGAGACAGGAGGGAGAGAGACCAGAGAGGAGAGGAGATGGAGAGGAGAGAGAGAGAGAGACAGAGAGAGAGACAGAGGAGAGACCCCAAGAGAGAAGACCCCAGAGGGAGAGGAAACCCCAGCGGGAAGGTGTGAGTGAGGGACCCGTGAGAGAGCAGAGAGAGAGACCCAGAGGGATGAGAGAGAGATGAGGAGGAGGGAGAGAGGAGGAGTGAGGAGGAGGAGACGGAGAGGAGAGACAGAGGAGAGGAGTGGGGACCCGGAGAGAGAGAGAGGGAGAGAGAGACAAAGAGAGAGAGAGGAGTGAGAGAGAGACGGAGAGGGAGAGGGAGACAGAGGAGGGAGAGGGAGACAGAGGAGGGAGAGGGAGAGAGACTTGATATGGAGAGAGAGAGAGAGTGTGGGAGATAGATATACCTGAGAGGGAGATGGAAAGTGTGAGTGTGTGTATTGATAGGTTGTTGTCAGGTCCTAACACTTTAGTTAATAAACACATTCATATATCAACTGGGGAGTGTCGAAAGGTTGTATACAATAGAATACATCTCAACTATCTCTCTCTTAGGTTTCCTAAATACCAAACCACTAAATAAAACTCTAAACTAAAGGGCTTCTAACTTTGAAAGCAATAAATCATCTATCTAGAAAGCTAGAAATAAATTAAACTAGAAAGCAGTAAACTATGAATTTGAAAAGCATCACCACTAAGCTAGAAATAATGGAAATGATCAATCTAAAGAAACTAAAGAAACTAAAGAAATTTTTGAATAAGTAAAACTCATAAAGAAACTAGGAAACATTGATCTAGTGCAAAAGATAACAATCCAACAACTAACATAAAATGATTTAACAGAAATAACTGAAGGAAGGTGCTCTAGAACTTCAGAGACTACAGACTTAGCTACAACCTACAAGATTGACACTGATAGTATGACACACATGCAAATGAATTCCAATTTTGATTTTTATCCATTAAAGAAAAGTACATAATGAAAAGTAAAATACTTATCTATCTATTTATAACCCTCGAGTGGCTAGCTATCTTAGATCACATGCACTAGTAATCTCCAAGTTACTTCATTCAAAGGACTCCATTCACATTACTCAGTAATTCAAATTGTGGTGGGAAAACTCATTTTTATTCATATAGTATTTTTTTCTCAAAAAGACATATTAGCAACATAACAGTATTCTTTTGTATTCATCATTTGCAATAGTTACATGTTTCTATATGAAGGTGGCTAACAAAATCCTACTTTCCAGTTGATAAATTCTTAAACAGATTGTTAATAACTAATGGAATTTAAAGCCCGTGGCATGAAATATTAAAGAGGCTTGGCACGAGCCATAAAGTTTTTGAAACTGAAAATAACAGAACTATGAAGACTCGACCCATAATGTATGCTCTTGAAATTCTAGCACCTGCTTGCTTGTTTTTAAAAATGTTAAGACCTGCGTTCATTTCCCTTTTGACTGGAATGGTGACTGGGAATGGAAGTTGACCTATGGAATGCTAAAGAACTAACTCATTAAATCAATAGAATTTAGTTTATTTTGACTAATTTCAAGAAGTAAAGTTTGTATGCTTATTCATAAAAAGAGAGCAATTATTTGTCCTAAAGGTAATTAATTGGCAGGGTAAATTGGGATGAAGGGTATAGGTTTGCATATTGAGTCCATTATATTGATGAGGTTTTTTTATACCTCATCATTTCCTCCCCTTCCTAAGCTTGAGCAGGTCCTCCTGCTCTCTGGTGTGTTCCCTATCCTTGATTGTCTTTATTCATCTCCTCATACTTGGCACTGAGATCATACAAATCATTTGCCTATGTATCTAGCTACTCTAGTTCCTCAAGAATCCTTGATGAAAAGTGACTCTTTGTACCCACCTTACAAAACTGTCATCACTTTGGTCCAAATTGGTATATTCTGGAGGTGGTGAAAGAAGGAGAGGAGGTCTGTACCTCATACCAATCTAATTAATCTTCAATTCTTCAAGGAATTTGGCCAAAGCTATTGCTCTTCTATAGGACCACCTAATATTAAGGGGTGAAATTATTTCCCTTTTCTTGAGATGCATAGGAAGAGAGGTATACCGCTCTTCACATGCATGCCAAGCTGGTCCTATCAATTTTGACCCTTGTTCCTGAAAGTGATCATAGCACAGCTAAAGGTTGTTATTGTATTTTCCCTATACTTCCTTTATAAGTCATGCACCCATAAATTGTGGTTTGAAAGAGAAGATCTTCCTATGAGGATATCTCATTTGCAACCCCACAGTCCTTTCTGCATGTGCATATTCTCTTGTGTTAGAGTAATAAGTTATTTCACTTAATTAATCTAAGCATATTGGTTAATTAATTAAGTCACTTATCACTTTAGTTACTTAAGCTAAACTTAGGCACATTAATAATTAATTGTTTATTAATATTAAGTGTGCACACTAGGGTTTCCTTTTAGGGTTATGCATAAATTTCTTTTATAAAGCAATTCATCTCTTGTAACTTCTCAATTCCTGAATATTATTCATTTGCACATCTTCATGCAAATTGTTCTGTTGTTTCTATTTTTCTCTTTGTGGAAGGTATTTTTTGGTTTGCATGTCTGATCTTGGATTCTAACATGGTATCAAAGCCTTGATTTGCAGCCCCTTCTTAGTTTTTGGAGAAATTCATTGTAGAGCACGTTCGGGGTTCCTCGAGGGTTTCATGCCTTGAGCTTATTTATGAAGCATTTTGGATCAAATTGGGCATCTCCATTGGATTCGGAGCACTGGAAAAAGTCAGGATTGGCTTTTGTTTAATTGATTTTCAACACCGTTTGTCAGATCTTTGAGGGTTTGAAGTTTATGAGGGTTTCCAGATCCAGAGCGTACCTACAATTTTGGAGCGTTTTGAGTCCAAATGGACCTCACCATCGCATTCAGAGCACCCAAAACCCCTAAAATTGACTGTCAAATCATCAAAATTGGACACAGTGACTCTGGGAGGCAAAAAAATTTAATTTCTAGGTCATACGGCCTGGTATGACATGCAATCCAAGAATTAAAAAAAAAAAAAAAACAGGGTCAATGCTAGCGGTTAGCCTAACCACCAGGCTAAACCCCAAACCCTTTTGGAGGAGTTTTAGGATTTTATCTATAACTTTTGCGTTCGAACTCATATTTTCAAAAAAAATATATATCATCAAAAAGCTAGTTCTGAGTCTGATCTAGTGGTGCAGGTGTTTTTTTTCTGGTTTTTCTATTATGTTATAGTTTTTTACAGTCAAAGTCAAATCATCATTTTCGTGCTTCTAGGGGAATATCTTTTGCATACGGTCTCTGTTTTTTGAAAACAAATAGGCATTGGAAAGTTGGTTCAATGCTCTACACAGATCTGAGGTCATTTTTAATCATGGAGGCAGATGTGAACATTGGTTTTTGCATGCACTCTTTCTTGTTTTCATGCACTAGGTTTGCATTTTCTCTTTAATTTATGCATGTTTTGCAAGTTCTCCTTTTACAATCATGGGGTATTGTAATAAATGAACTTATATAAAGTTCCAACAGGGGGGGTTCTTGCATAATAATTTCATTAGAGTGTAGTTGCATTGCATGCACTTTGATCTCATCTTCATATCGATGACAACTCACATGAGTTGTATCTGGATTCTATTGTTTCTTTTAGCCACATCTTGCTCATAGCTTGACACATTTTGGTTTGCATCAATTCACATCTCAGATTGAGAGCTTATGGTTAATGATCCTAAATCGTATCAGATTCACATCAGGTCATATCTCAGTTTGAGGGCCATTCATTTTATGGTTAATGTTCTAGAATCTTCATGGTACTTGCTCCTGTGGATCAGTTTTAGTCACAGTTTGGCATCGGCATCAAGATACACATAGCTTCCAGATTCTTTCATCATATCATTCCCTCTTATGGGGGGCATCATTTATTCATCTAATGTTGCTTCATAGATTCTAGGGTTGTTCCAGTTTGTGAGTTTGCCAGTGTTCCTTGGCATCGGGTCTACTATTGCATTATCACGATTCCACTTGAGTCCTTCAGTGACTCTCATATGGTTTCTTGTAAACAGAGGTATCTTTCCTTGCTTTCCAGATTCAGGATTTCAGAGTTACTCCACCAGAGTTCTTCTAGTGCTTCTTTGCAGCAAGTCATCTCATTGAAGGGGGGTTTTGTCCCACTGGATTTTCTCCTCTTTTTGATTCATTGCATTTGTACATGGGTACCTGATCAGGCCTTGTTGTCGGGACCCATCTTTGCTTTCATGCATCTTTTACTTAGTGTTTTAGCTACTTCCTAAGTTCATCTTAAGGGGGTGTTAGAGTAATAAGTTATTTCACTTAATTAATCTAATCATATTGGTTAATTAATTAAGTCACTTATCACTTTAGTTACTTAAGCTAAACTTAGGAACATTAATAATTAATTGTTTATTAATTATTAAGTGTGCACACTAGGGTTTCCTTTTAGGGTTATGCATAAATTTCTTTTATAAAGCAATTCATCTCTTGTAACTTCTCAATTCCTGAATATTATTCATTTGCACATCTTCATGCAAATTGCTCTACTATTTCTTTTTTTCTCTTTGTGGAAGGTATTTTCTAGTTTGCATGTCTAATCTTGGATTCTAACATCTTGATCTATCTTGCCAGTGAAGTTGATTTCTCATTGTAGACAAGAATGATCTCAATTGCACTTCTCTCACAAAGAAATTAACAAAGAAAACTGTATATTTTTCTAGGAGAAAATTATGAACAAAGAACTCACATAAAAAATATTGTTGTTTAGGGAGTGACTCAACAAATATCTTTACAAATTCCTTTTCATCAGGATCATTTGGCTGATTTTGGCGAATTCTTTGTAATTTCCATCTTAAAATTTGTTCATTAAGAAACATGGAGTACAACCTAGATGGTCTTCTACAGGCTAATAGTAATTCACCAATTTCACAAGCATCATATTTACCCTATATGCTTGATGAAAAGATTATTTTAACATTACCAATTCCCTCTTCAACCTATTATTCTCAAATTCCACATCCCTTAAAAGATAGCAATGCTCTATCCATTTCATTAATATTGGAGGGATGTGTACCTAGAACCATTCTATAACAATAGGTTCAGTTTGTTTCTCCTTTGTTTCCATAATTGTTTTAGTGTCACTCTCTTGCAAATCTTGCTCTAATTCCACAATCTTGCTCATAGAAGCATTCAGTTCAATTTCCTATCTACTTCTTTCTTCTTCAAAAGCACTGAATAATTGCATAAAATTATTCTTCAAGTCTTGAAGAATCTGGTACTCCAACTGTTCAATGACCTTATCTTTTTCCTCCATATGTACTTTCAATCTTGCAATTTCCTGGTCCCTTTTATTTACAATGGCAGCTTGCACCTCAATCTCTTCTTTTTGCTGGTTAATTTGTGCTTCATCATCCTGTAGCCTGGTTCTTAATTCCACAATTTATGCTTTTAACTTTTCTAATTCCTCGCTTCTTTTGTTGGATTCTATATCCCCTGTGTCCACAGAGAAGGATGAATGAGGAGTTTCCACATCAGCATGAGGCACATTTTCTTCCTCGGTATCCTCAGGAAGGGATGAGTGAGGCAATTCTTTATCAACATGAGGCACATTTTCTTCAATTTTAGGCATATTTCCTCCTCTATCAAGAAAAGGAGAAAATTCCCCCACAGGTTCATCTTCATTCTGCTTTGAATGTGGCGACTATTGTTTCTCCTCCTCTTGTTATTTGGGTGATGGGGTTTTCTGGTCCTCTTCCCTAGGAAATTGATCACCTTGCTTTTATGTTTCATTTATTTCCCTGCTATCAGGTGGACTATCAATTTCTACCACTTTTGTTGGAGTCCTAGCCTTCTTCCTTTGGAAGTACTGCCTATGTCTTGGGGTTTAGTTTCATTGGCCCCTGAAGACAACCTTTTACTTCTCTGTAGAGGAGGATTTGTTTGAAAGGTAACTTTGCTTCATTTCTTCCTCTTACGAGGAGGTTCCTCTTCATCTCAGGAGTGCACAATTTCCACCTTCCCTTCTTGTCCTGGGGTTTGTAGCTCATCCGGCAATGTTTTTGGCGCATCGCCGCTAGGAGTCGTTGAGGTATGTTGGGATTTAGGAGCATCTAATGCCTCTGAGGAGGGTTCTTCTAAAGACTATTCTTTTTGCTCGGAAGATTCTCCCTCCTCAAGTGATCTTCTCGGTTCTACATTTTCAAATTTCTGCAGAAACTTTTGCCATTTCTTTTCTAGATTTTTGCGGAAATGATGTTTGCATATTAATTGTATGAGACCATGATGTTTGAGGGGCCTTTGTTGAAAAATGAGGTGTTTTCTTAGCTTAATACTCTGTAAAACTTTAATATTGATGATCTAAGTAAGCTCTTTCTTAGTTACATATATTCTTTGTGGGTGATTATCTTGATTAATTCATTTTACTGTTGTAGAATGAAGAGAGAAGTTGATAGAAGAACTAGACAGGATATTAGAAAGATCACACAAGATATACCGTGGAGAAACCCTTTGAAAAAACTCCACCAAGAATTATTCTATTATTCAATCTCTGAATTACAATAGCTCCAATTCTTGCTTGAGAATGCTTCTTCTGTCTTCACCAATCTTCTCCATAACCTACAATAAAAAACTCTCACAACTCTATTCAACTTGAATGAGATATAGAGACAATATGCAACCTTGTAATCTCCAAATGGTGATGATTACAATGCACAAGCTCAAGCCCTTGAAAAGGTATGCCATATTGCTTCAAGTTGAGTTCTACCGTGAAGACCAAAGCTTAGAACATGTGCTTTACCCATTTGGGCGTCCAAAACTAAAGCTACAACTCATCCTTCACTTCAATGATAATTACAAAGCTCTTCCTCAAATATGGCACCCAAAAGAGGGTCCCACTTAACATAGCCTTTAGAAATATCTTATCATGCATTGGAGTTAATTCCAAGAAAGCATCTTGGGCGCCCAAGTTGGCTCCAAGTGATTTCTTGTTAACTAAAACATTTACTCAACACCATTCATGCAAGAATGGTCATCCCCTGTTAACTGGAGGTAGTCCCTATTATCTGTCATACAACTCAATGTTATTAGCCATGCATTCCAAGTTAACTGAAGCTAACTACATACAACTCAAAATAACCAACATGCATGCAACTGAAGATAACTAAACCATAACTAAATTGAACTAAACTGAACTAAACTAAACTAAGCTAAACTAAACTAAACTAAACTAAACTAAACTAAACTAAACTAAACTGATTCTGAACTGAACTGAACTGAACTGAACTGAAATGATCTGAACTGAATTGAACTGAACTTCAAACATGCAAACATCAAATCCTAACTCCTAGGATCTTTACATGCATTCAAAAGTGTTAACTATTACTCTGTATAGTTAACTAAACACAAGGTGAGTTTCACCTTACCATGTGTGCACCCACATGCTCCTATTATTTAGGAATAACTACAAATGTCAATTTTATGATTTATTTCATCCAAATAATTAATCTCATCCTAATCTCAGTGTTGTTGAACACATTCCAAGAATCTAGGAGACACATGAAATAATTAATGTTTAGGATTTGCAATTAAATTGCATCCTATTTCCAACAGCCCTGTCCGAACTTTATACTTTTCCATCATAGAGGTGATTGAATGACATAGGAAGGCTTGTAAATTTACCCTAAGAGAAAGGTCCTTAATTTTGTGGCGTAAATGAGTCAGCAAACGAAAAGGGGTTCCCACTATTGTAGTCATTTGTCCCTCACAGGTGAAATACTTAATTATCCAGGCTATAGTAGACCTCCAGGGTTCTGGAAGAGACATTCTATGGATTCCCTTATTTTGTCCACTGGTGCTTATGGTCATTACAGGTTGGGGTTCCCCTTCCCTATGAAATAGTTCTATTAATTTTTGATAAGGAACATGGGCATTTTCATTTAAATCAATTCCCTTATTTTCGAGACTGAAAAGTTGAGCAATGGTTTTCGTACTTACCCGGAATCACTTGCTGCGCACCAAGGTCTACCCATCTACAAAATTCTTGACAAATTCCTTCACAAGTTGCCCTGTATACCCATCAAATTTCTTCATGAATTCTAGCCACCCAACTTTCTGAAATAAAGTTGCAATATTTCCCAATGCCAACAATGGAGTTGCAGAAGTTGGCTCATACTTCTTAGCTCCTCCCATTTTCTTTGTTTCTTTGCTAATCGGCGAAACTCTACAGAACTTTGTGATTCTTTCCTTAATAAATTGCATATGAGAAAAGAATTTTGTGTCGATATACCCAATGGAGGAGGAGTTAACTATCACCTTTCTTGTCACCTTACTGAGTAATTATGACAATCTTTCATGGGGAATTACACAACTACTACCATACTTTTAGCAATCATGTAAAGGAACAAGTTTCAAAATTACAAGGAGTAATGGATCATGCCAATTAATTAGCCTTTATTCAAATAAGTACTAACTCTTTAAATAAATAAATTCACACGTACCTTATGTCTTGTCATTAGATCTAACGTAACTCACCTGTGTTGACGTAATTGGATAGTCATATGGTTGGTGAGGGTGGCAGTGGATAATAATGGCACGGATGGGATGGTTAAAGTGGTGAAAAAATTATTATGACAAAAAGGTGTCATAATAATTTTATTTATTATGGAAGGATTTGGTATGATGTGGCAGAATAATCATTAGGGAGCAGATCTCAAAGCAGCATAAAATCAAATGATAGGCATGTGCGGAACTTAGGAAAAATCAAAAGACTGGAAAGACAAAATTTACAAAAATATGGAGCATTACCGAAAAATGCACCCAAAGTAGAGGAAAGGAGAGTTTTGGAACATCGTAGAGAGATGTCATCAGAACATGGTAACAAGATTGAAGATTCCAAAGCATCAGTGGAAAGATGCAACCGAGACAACAACCAAAATTTTTGGAGCATTGTCAAAAGATGCAGCCAGAGCAACAACCAAAATTTTTGGAGCATTGCCAAAAGATGCAGCTGGAGCAACAACCAAAATTTCTAGAGCATCGCTGAAAGATGCAGCCGGAGTAGCAATGAAAATTTCCAGAGCATCTGAACAAAATTTTGAAGCACTTGAGCAAAATTATAGAGCATCGTTGAATAGATTCCACCGGAAGGAAGAAACAACGGAATTCATGAGCATCGCTGAAAAGATGTCGTTGGAGGGAAGAAAGATGTGAAATTTTGGACTTGGCTTCCTGAAGCATCATTGAGTGATGTGTTAGAATGCAAGATCAGGATGAGGAGCGGGACAAGTTCATTGTATAGGTTTCAGAGCTTTGCAACAGCAAGTTTCGAAGCATCGCAGCACCCAGGTTGACAAATTCTGGAGCACCGCAGTAGGGTGTGCCGAAATTGTGTTTGCCAAAAAGATGAAGTCCTACAAAATATAGACAAAATTTTAGTCAACTCCAAATGGTGAAATTGAAGAAACATCTTAAATGAAATTTTATTTATTTATTTATTTTAATTAATTGGAATTCATTTGACAAAACTATATTGACCCTACCACAACAAAGTCAATGCAGTGGATTTCTCCCTGTGTTTCTACCATTTTTGTAAACTCCTCTTTATTAACAAGCTTATGGTAGATGTGTAATCAGTGCCCATTAACTAGAAGAGTTCGAGTATCACCATCAATAAATTTTAGCTGGACTGAACCATTAGTAAACACTTCAGAAATTTTGTATGGTCCAAGCCAGTGTGTCTTGAGTTTCCCTTGATGATCCTCGTATATGGAATTGAACAATAATGCCCAATCCCCAGTATGGAATTCTTTCTCTTTGATATTTTTATCATGCCATACCTTACGTTGTTGTTGGACCAGTTTAGTTTGATGGACAATGTCCAAATGGAGTTCATCCAGTTCACTAAGCTGTAAAACTCTCTCAATTTGGGCTCGTTTAAGATCCATGCCCAACTCCATGGTTGTTCTAAGGGTTTGGAGTTCAAATTCAATTGGTAAGAGGGGTTTCTTCCCAAAGACTAACTCATAGGGACTATAGCCAGTAGTTGATTTCCAAGTTGTGTTGTAGGCCCAGAAAACTTTCGATAGTTTCCTAGCCTAGTCTTTCCTTCCTGAAGAAACCATTTTTGTTAAAATGTTTTCCAACTCCCTATTAGTGACTTCAACTTGTCTGTTTGACTGTGGGTGGTAGGGTGAGGACTTCTTGTGACTTACTTGGAAATGATCTGTGAATTCCAATAGAACTTTACACATAAATTGGGGGCCCTAGTCTGTGACAATTGTCCTAGGAGCTCCGAATTTGAGGAAAATTTTGTTGTAGAGGAAATCAACTACATGTTCCTCCCTAGCAATACATAGGGCTTTCACTTCTGCACACTTAGTCAAGTAATCGATACAAACCATAATGTACTCTTTTCCTTGTGAAGTAGGGTCTATTGGGCCGATAAAATCCAATCCCCATTTTTTGAATGGTTCAAGGACTACCTGAGGCTGCAGGGGCATTTCGTTAGAGGTCATTGGCCTTCCTACCCTTTGGCATTCATCACATTGACGAACGTATTTCTTGATGTCCTTGTGCATTGAAGGCCAGTAGTATCTTGCTCTCAAAATCTTGTGAGTTGTCCTCTTAGCAGAATAATGCCCTTGTGAAGGGTCATCATGATAGGCTCTCAGGATACTATAGGTCTCTTCTGCCCTAACACACCGTCATAAAATCATATTGGGTCTGCATCGAAACAAGATTCCATTAATCCATTTGAAAGGGGCACTCTTTCTGACGAGGCGTTTCTTTTGTTTTGATGAAAAGTAAGGTGATACTTTTGCGGTGGCCAAATAATTTGCAATATTGGAAAACCAAGGGGTTTTAGTGGAGATGGTGAACAGATTTTCATCTAAAAAATCATCTTGTACTGGAGCACAGTTGCCATCATGTTTAATCCAGGATAAGAAATATGCGACTACATTGGACTTCCCTGGTTTTTCAACAATTGTGACATTGAATTTCTAGAGAAGTAACCACCTAATTATCCTTGCATTTACCACTAGTTTGTTCATAAGGTACTTAATAGTTGAGTGATTTGTATGCACTATAACTTTATATCCTGTGACATAATGTCATAATTTATTGATTGCATGCACTACAACCAAGAAGTCTTTCTTTGTTGTGGTATAATTATTTTCTGTTGGCATCAAATTCTTACTGATAAAGTATATAACATATTTTCCCTCATTCTCATTTTCTTGCCCTAGAACCGCTCCAATGGCATCATCAGACACGTCAGCATAGATATGGAACAAAAGGCTCTAGTTGGGTCCTCGAAGGACAGGGGTAGAGACAAGTTTCTCCTTGATAATTTCAAATGAAGACTGACACTCAGGCGTCCAAATGAAGTCTACATTCTTCTGAAGAAGAGAAAACATAAGGGTTGTGATTTTGCTAAAGTTTTCTATGAATCTTTGGTAGTATCCAGCATGCCCTAAGAAACTCTTGACATCAGTCTAAGTTTTTGGGATCTCGAGTTTTTGTATGACTTCAATTTTATTAGGATCAACCTTAATCCCTTCGGCTGAAATATGATGTCCCAACACTATTCCTTGTCCCACCATGATCAAACATTTCTTGTGACTTAGGGAAAAATGATGATCTTCATATAATTTTAACACCTTGTCTAGATTTGTGAGGGCTTCATCGAAAGTTGAACCATATACAGTGAAGTCATCCATATAAACTTCCACACACTCATTTACCAACTCAGCAAATATAGCTAGGATGGCCCTTTGAAACGTTGCAGGAGTGTTACATAGCCCAAAGGGAAGAACCTGATATGCAAATGTCCCCCAAGGGAAAGTAAAGGTCATCTTATCTAGGTCTTATGTTGCTACATGTATCTGGTTGTATCCACTAAATCCGTCCAAAAATGAAAAATATTTCCTCCCATCCAAGTTATCCAACACTTGGTCCACGAATGGCAAGGGTAAATAATCTTTGTGTGTTGTTTTATTAAGCTCCCTACAATCTACACACACTCTCCACTTCCCATTCTTCTTTGGAACTACAACCAAGGGTGACACCCACTTGCTGTTAGAAATTGGGTAGATAAATCCTACCTGTAAGATTTTCTCAATCTCAGTTTTAACAATGTCTTTCAGAGCAGGATTGAGTCTCCATTGTGGTTGGCGAACAAGTCAAACATCCTTAATATAGATATGATGCATACACACACTAGGGTGTATTCCTCTCATATTTGTATAGTCCCAAGCGAACGCTTTAGATCTATTCACCAGGGTGTTGAACAATATGTGTTCTTCTGTCTTAGTCAACCAATTGTTGATGTTCAAAGTTTTTCTTGGCAACAACATAATGTTTTTGACTCCCAGATGGTTGGACGTGACAGTGTACATGGGCCTTATCAAGGTGTTAAGAGGACAATTTGTGGTACTATTTTATGAAGTCGGGCAACATCTGCAAAGAAATGATGAGTTTTTGGAACTAAGTTCATCAAAGGACAAGGTAATCTGATGAAACTGGCACCATCAAATTCTACATGATCTATGTTGATTGGGTGTCCTAGGATTTCTTCTACGTCTGTCATTTCCTCACTACTCAAGTCCATAGTAATACTTTTCACGTCATTTTCCAGTTCATCCTCTAATTCTTCACCATGTTGTTTGATAACTACCATGGCTAGTGAAGCCAAATTTTCCTATCCATTGGGACTTTTTGGTTCATCAACCCATACTTTATTGTGTTTGGTAGGCTTGGTAGGAGGATACAAAAACAAATGTTTGCTATTAGTTCCTTGTGAGATGATCATTCCTTCCTCTCTACAATCAATTTTGGCTGCAACAGTTGCCAACCATGGACGTCCCAAAATTATTGGATAACTATTTTTGGGTGTAAGGGATTCAATTATCTAAAAATCCACTAGGTATTCCCATCCATCCACTTTAACAAGAACGTTTTCAATGATGCCCTTGGGAATAGCTATGGATTGATTCGCCATCTGTAAGACTATAGTTGTGGGGCATAGATCAGTAAGTCCTAGTTTCTCCATCACATCAACAGTCACTACGTTAATGGTTGCTCCAAGGTCCACCAAAGCATTAGGTATCGCTACCTCATTAACTATTACTGTTATAAGCAGACTACCTAGATCATCATATTTCAGAGCAGTGGTTGTCCTAGCCAACAAATCAGCTAGGTACTTGTTTATGTGGATAGTGTTAATTCATTTTGGTTTTCTCCCTGGGGTTTTGATACACAACTATTTAATTACCTAGTTTAACTCAGGGATCTCTTTAATCGCCTGTAATAAGGGAACTTCAATCTGCAATTGCTTAATTTCTTGTATCAATGCAATTTCAGTGGGTGAGGTCATTTCTGGAGCATCTTTCATAGGAATTGGTTTCAGTCACTCTGGAAAAGGTGCTTTGATCTTGTCTTTAGGCGTAGAATCCTTCAAAAGTTCAGTTGGAGGTTGTTTTTCTTTAGGCACGGGATCCTTCAGAATTTTAGTTGGAGATTGACCCCCCTCCTCCTGAGGTAGGTCGGAAGCTCCAGCTGAAGATGGTGGGTCGAGCTTATGTCTCGTAGTGTCTAGGATTTTTTCTACGGATGGGGACGTTATTGTGGTTTTCTTAGTAGAATTCTTGATAGGTTCATCTAGGATTTCTTTAATAGTCAGCTGCAAAAGTGTTTTTCCAGACCTTAACTACAGATTTCCACAGTGTATGGCATTGATTCCAATGACATTGTCTTGCTCGGAAAAATATACCGGAGTATTTGGGTGATTGTTCTTTGGGTTCGGAACTGGTTGTGTCAGAAGTGGTGGTTGGTTAACTTGTGCATTTTGTTGTGTATTGTGGGGAGGTGGTAGAAGGTTCTATTGTTGAGTAGGCATTCTCCTGGGGCCAGTGTAAAACTGATGTTGAGGTTGATTCCATTGAGGAATGGTATTTTGAGGGTACCACTATTGTTGAGGCTAATTAGGCCACTGAGGGTTACCCCAAGACTGATTTTCCCATTCAGGTGGTCCCCAGGGATGGGTTCCCCAATTAGGAGGTACTCGAGGTGGTGCCTGTGGCCAAGGTGTTGCCAATTGATTATTGTTCCAATTTGGTTGGGGTCTCCAGTTAGGATTGGAATTCTAGCCATAGGAAAATTTTCCTCCAATTCTTTGATTAACAATGTTCACTTCTTCCTCGATTGGGGTTGTTCTTTTCTTGGAACTTTTGATGGCATTCAGTAGCTCACATTGATCAGTGGGGTGATTTTTGTCACACACTTGGAAAACGTCAATCTTATCAACTTTGTCCAAAGGACATTCTCTTAGAAAATGTTTGTTTTGGCACCTAGGGCAATAGATGGACAAGGTTTTAGGATTTTCGGTTTTATCTTGTATGTCATCTAAAGTAGTGTTTAACTAGATGAGAATGTCGATCTTGAAGTTGGCGATCTCCTCACGAATTTTTTTGATGTCATTGGAACCTTTAAAGAGAGTGGTCTTCCTAATTCCTCCTCGAGTTTGAGAGAAATTCCAACACAGTTCCATAATATCATCCAGTCCCAGTTGGGACACGTCTCCTTTTCCCATTAAATCCAAGCTTCTTTGAGCGTCATCATCGAGACCTTTAAGGAATAAGGTCTTTAGAATATCAAGACTTATGGTTTCTCCACCACAACATTTAGATAAGAAGATAAACCTATCTGGGTAATCTTCTTAACTTTCATCCTCATTTTTCCTTACTTTGAACAGTTCTTCTTTCCTATCGCTGACCTTGCAGTAACTTTGGTACTTCTCCAAAAAGACATCCTCCATTTTATCCCAGGAGGTTATTGACTGAGAAGTTAATCCCATAAACCAATGCATAGCTGAGTCTTTTAGAGTGGAAGGGAAAAGCTTTAGTTTCTAATTATCATTCTTGTAGTCATATGTCTGACACAAGACTTTAAACTCAAATAGAAACTCATCAGGGTCCTTAGTAGAAAAACCCTGGAAGGGTGGAAAGAAGGCCAGTGAGATATTTTTCATTGTCGTATCATCATCTGCATCAATAGAAATAGGATAGGTGAATGTGCATGGTGGTGGTGGAGGGTTATCGTTGTTGTTCACAACATTTATACGGTCACCCATGATGTTGAAGGGGATGCAATCCTCTTCCAAAAATTTCTCAGTTGAGCGAGGTTTTGGAGTTTGCAAAGGAATATACTCCTCTACAATTATATGTTCTCTTTTTTGGGTGTGTGGAAAGGTCTCAGGTTGACCCTGCTTATTCAATTCCTTAATAGTTTCTTGATCTGAGTTGCCTTCCTCCCTACTTGTTGTTGGTACATCGACTGGGGGGTTTTTGGTAAGAATCTTCCATGGGGGGCTCGTTTCCTAACCATGCAGAAAAGAATCCAAAGGACTATTTCTATCCCTAAAAGAGGTATTTAAGATATCTCCTACTAACACTAGAAAAAGGGATCCCCGGCAACGGCGCCAAAAAGTGATAAGTTGTCATCAGGTCCTAACACTTTAGTTAATAAACACATTCATATATCAACCGGGGAGTGTCCAAAGGTTGTATGCAATAGAAGACATCTCAACTATCTCTCTCTCAAGTTTCCTAAATACCAAACCACTAAATAAAACTCTAAACTAAAGGGCTTCTAACTTTGAAAGCAGTAAATCATCTATCTAGAAAGCTAAAAATAAATTAAACTAGAAAGCAGAAAACTATGAATCTAAAAAGCATCACCACTAAGCTAGAAAGCATGGAAATGATTAATCTAAAGAATGTGTAAATTGCTGAAGAAGTAAAACTCATAAAGAAACTAGGAAAAATTGATCTAGTGCAAAAGATAACAATCCAACAACTAACATAAAATGATTTAACAGAAACAACTAAAGGAAGATGCTTTGGAACTTCAGAGACTACGTACTTAGCTACAACTTGCAGGATTGGCATTGGCAGTATGACACACACATAAAAATGAGTTCCAATGTTGATTTTTATCTATTAAAGAAAAGTACATAATGAAAAGTAAAATACTTATCTATCTATCTATAACCCTCGAGTGGCCAGCTCTCGAGTGTTTCTATAGCTATGTCAGATCACATGCACTGGTAATCTCCAAGTTACTTCATTCAAAGGACTCCATTCACATTACTCGGTAATTCAAAGTGTGGCGGGAAAACTCATTTTTATTCATGTAGTAGTTTTTCTCAAAAAGACATATTAGCAGCATAACAGTATTCTTATGTACTCATCATTTGCAACAATTACATTTTTTTATATGAAAGTGGCTAATAGAATCCTACTTTCCAATTGATAAAGTCTTTAACAGATTGTCAATAACTAATGGACTTTAAATCCCATGACATGAAGTATTAAAGAGGCTTGGCACAAGCCATAAAGTTTTTGAAACTGAAAATAACAAAACTATGAAGACTCGGCCCATAACGTATGCTCCTGAAATTCCAGCGCCCGCTCACTTGTTTTCAAAAATGTTAAGACCTGCATTCATTTACCTTTTGATTAGAATGGTGATTGGGAGTGGAAGTTGACTTGTGGAATGCTCAACAACTAACCCTTTAAATCAGCATAAGTTAGCTTATTTTGACTAATTTCAAGAAGTAATGTTTGTACGCTTATTCATAAAAAGAGAGCAATTATTTATCCTAAAGGTAATTGATTGGCAGGGTAAATTGGGTTGAAAGGTATAGGTTTGCATATTGAGTCCATTATATTGATGAGGTTGTTTTTACCTCATCATGTGTGTGTGTAAGAGAGAGAGAGAGAGACTTGAGAGGGTGAGAGGTAGATAGAGGGAGGGAGAGAGATATAGATGGAGGGAGAGAGAGAGACTTGAGAGGGAGAGAGAGAGAGATAGAGGGAGGTAGAGGGAGAGAGACTTGAGAGGGATAGAGAGTGGGAGAGAGAGATACCTGAGAGGGAGATGGAGAGTGTGAGTGTGTGTGTGTGTGTGAGAGAGAGAGAGGGAGTGGGAGAGACTAGAGAGAGAGACCTAAGAGGGAGAGAGACTTAAGAGGGAGGAAGACTTCAAAGGGAGAGAGAGAGGGGGGGGGAGATGGAGAGTGAGAGGGAGTGGGAGGGACCTAATAGAGAGAGAGGGAGTGAGATATATATATATATATAAAGAGGGACAAAGAGAAAGGGAAGGAAGGATGGAGAGAGAGGTAGAGAGATAGGTCTAGAGCTCAAGGAGAGTGAGAGTGAGAAAGATAGGTTTAAAGAGGGACAAAGAGATAAGTAAGGAGGGATGGAGAAGTAGATAGTTAATTATAGAGTTCAATATATTGATAAGGAGAGGTCTAAAGAGGTAAAAAGAGAGGGAGGGAGGGAGGGAGGGAGAAACAAGTGGAGGTATAGGTCCAAAGCTTAAGGGGAGATAGTGAAATATAGAGAGGTAGAGAAAGGGACAGAGAGACCTAAGAGAGCTATGGAGAGTGTGTGTGTGTGTGAGAGAGAGAGAGACCTAAGAGGGAGAGAGGGAGTGGGAGAGACCTAAGAGGGAGTGAGGGAGTGGGAGAGATCTGAGAGAGAGAGAGAGAGACCTACAAGGGAGAGAGGGAGTGGGAGAGACTTGAGAGAGAGATACCTAATAGGGAGAGAGACTTAAGAGGGAGGGAGAATGAAAGGGAGGGATGGGAGAGAGAGAGAGAGAGAGAGAGAGAGAGAGAGAGAGAGAGAGAGAGAGAGAGAGAGAGAGAGAGAGAGAGAGAGAGAGAGAGAGAAGTCTAAATAAAGAGAGAAGGAAGGAGGGAGGGATGGAAAAGTAGATAGTTAAGTCTAGAGTTCAATAGATTGATAGGGATATGTCTAAAGAGGTAAAAAGATAGGGAGGGAGGGAGAAACAAGTGGAGGGATAGGTCCAAAGCTTAAGGGGAGACATAATGAAATATAGAGAGGCAGAGAAAGGGACAGAGAGATATGATGATTTATGAAGATTTTTTTCATCTCCTTACTACAAAATATATAAATATTTCATTATTGATTACTTTTTATAATGTTTCAAGTATTTTGATATGAGTGTTACAAAAAATTCATGAAAAAGAGACTTTACATGTGGAAGTAGTGAGCATTTGATGTTTCAAAAATGAAATATAAAGTTCAAATTATTACAATTAATTTTTTATGTACAATATAGAAACACTACCTAGTTCATTGCGTAGAGCTCTCAATCACCTTTCCAACGCCTATAAAAAATCAAAATTTTGATAAGAATCGCAAAAGTTATGCCCATTTTACTAAAGAGGTTTTTTTAGGTCTTCAAAAATAGATATCCATTTTTGTGAAAAAATTTGCGGTCTTGGGATTTCCCTCAGGTTTGCCTTGGTTTTTGGCTTGGGATTGCCAAACCTGGAAAGTCAACTAAAAAAATGTGTTTACAAAATTTCCTTAGTTTTTCAAAGTTCTCCCTTGTGGCTAAATACTTTTTTTTATCTGAATTTCATGAAACGAAAAGGGCTTATAGAAAAAATTATCAGCTTTCCACCAATATAAGTTATGCCTTATTTTGAATTTAATAAATAATTATTATTGATTTTCACATACATTATGACTAAAGTCCTAATTGATAGGCTGATTGAAAAACTTCTATAACTTTCAAACTAAACATTTTTTGAACCTACAAGATGCATCACATTCTATGCGTTGCATACTTTAGGATTAAAAAAAAATGAATTTCATAAAGTTTTGACCAAGTTATGGTGGTCAGACACACATGTTTTAATAATTCTGAAATGTTCTAATAAAAAAATCATAACTAATTATTTACATGGAAAAAAATTATTAGAAAAAATTTGACACATTTGAGCATGTGTCCTCTACATATATTGAAAGATTCAAAAAAAAAAAAATCTTGTACTTAGGGTGGTTAGACATACACCTGCTTCTTATCTTTTTCCTGAAAAATTTAGTACCACTACATTGAAATTTCAATTTTTGCAAAACATATTTACTTTTTTCCAAAAAAGGACTAGTAGCCTAGAAACTACATTCGATTTTCTACAACTTTTGTTCTTACATATTTTTCAAATTATGTTAATAACCTATTCAAATTTTTATATCAAGTTGTCTAACTCAGTTTTTTTGAATTTTCATCGCCACTTAGAGGCCTAGTTTGGACCCCCATGATCCTGCACTAACCTGAGATTTATAGAGAGAGAGGGAGGGAGAGATAGAGAGAGATAGGTGAGATAGAGAGTAGAGAGGTAAGGAGGGAGAGAGGGAGAGGGAGGGAGAGATAAGTGAGATAAAGAGAATGGGAGAGAGAGAGAGAGGTGGAGAGATAGTTCTTGGGTTCAAGGGAGAGAAGTCAGATAAAGGGATGGAGATAGTGAGAGAGAGAGGTCTAGAGCATAAGGGATAAACAATGAGTGAGATAGAGAGAGAGAGAGAGAAAGATGATACAACTTGTTGATTACTAAAACTTGACCTCCTAATTACTAAAATTTGACAAAGTTTGATAAATTATAATATCTTCCAAAAACTAGAATTTGCATTATAACTCCTAGAGATCCAAAACCACTCTAAAACATCCTAAAACTATATACATGAAATATAACTTAAAGTATAATTTGACATTTAAATGTCAACTTATACTTAAATGTTTATTTCATGTATATAGTTTTGTTCAATGACAAGGAGAAAGAGAAAGAGAAAGAAAAAATAAAGAGAAAAAATTCAATGCAATACATAATGTGAGTGTGTTTCATTATATTGTGCTCTTGTTTTCTCTATTTCGGGACCAAAAAGTGGAGTGTCCACTTTTTGGTCCCCCATCTTTATGTACCCGCCCATCTTGTAATGTTTAGCTTGGAGTCTTTCAAATATATTTATGATGTATATTGTATATGACCACTTTGCCTATGTCATACTTTGGATAAGGGCCTATTGTATTCTTATACACCATATTGAGGGGTTGTAGTTCTTGACCTATTGTAGAATTGATCATTGAGAACTTTTTTTGTACTTATACTATAATTTATAATTATACAAAATCATGAATGGTAACTAGTGTTCATTATGGTGCTATTATATTACTTATATATTTAAGCATATTGATGTAATATTTGTATAAATGAAGAAATAATTTTTAGTCACATTGTTGGATTGTTACATAAGGATTATTGCCACTAATTAACTACAATGTCTAACTTAACAAATATTATTCCTTTATGGATTTATATGCTCATGTAAGGAATGCGGAACTAAAATTACTTGATTCAAATAGCTCGAAATATGGATCATCCTACATCTCACTGCCTTCTTATCCATGAATGACTAAAATTACAAGCTCTTTTTAAAATATTTATGAAAAAAAAATCTTAATGCCAATTACATGGATACCACTTTTAATGCTCTATATTTCAAGCCTCAAACACCTAGAGAATTCATAATATTGAGTGAGCCTATAGACAATTTGTGAGCCTAGATAATTCATAATATTGAGTGAGCCTATTAAATTTTAATTTGATTACACTTCCTCTTATCCATTCATTGGATACATTTAGAGGACTCCCTAATAGATCCAATAAGCATGAATCTTTTAACTATTATAGAGTAAATTAACATGACACACAAAATTGTATGGATTAAAAGCATAAAGTGTAATATTTAATAGAAAATAGTGTTATCTATATTGGCAGTGTTAATAATTTGGGAGATCATTTAGGCAATTTCCCTAAATTCAAAATGTATAGATTTATATAATTTATTTTCCTTAGCATACTCAATCTAACATAGAGTTTCAAGAAGTGAATAAGAATCTTTATACTATTAAGGAACACATGCACATGGATAGTTGTGTTATCAACCAAAAACATATCAGATCCACTTCACATTTTGATGCAGGAGCATTTCGGGAAAAATAGCAATCTTTCATCACCAAAAATATTGCTTCTAATTTTTGTTATTTTTAATAAGGGCTAATGTGTATGAAATTAACTAATTTCAAAATTCAAAATATTGTAATTTTCCCTAAATATTGTAATTTTCCCATATGGAAAATTGTAATTGTAATTTTGGAGGAAAATTAACTTTAGTGAAGGTTACAAAAGCATATCGGAGGAATATTCCAACCTAGGTGCCCATTTCAATGTGGGGGCCACTTTACAATGCATGTCCTTGCATGTTAATTTGCATGTTTTCATGCTCTTGCATGTTAGGCACTCAAGCTTGCATGTTGGGCACTCAAGCTTGCATGTTGGTGCATGTTCTTGCATGGATTTATCGGAGCCATTGAAGATTAAGGAAACATCCATTTTGACCAAATTTGATTGGTTGAGGTTTAGGCACCCATGTGAAGGCTATGTGAGCATTTAGAAATTTCTATTATTTTTTTATTTATCCTCAAATGGGGAATAGTTTTTCAAAGGATTTTTTTGCATGTTGTTTTGGAATACCATGGTATTTTCATTCTCAAAACTTCTATATATTGATGCCTTGTCATTGTGAGAAGTTGACTTTTTAGAGTTGGAGTTCTTGCAAGTTGACATAACCAGATGTTGTGGATTGAGCATAGGATTGAAGACTCCATTGTTGCAGATTTTTGTAATCAAAATCTATGTTGTAAGGGAATCTTGTGAGCTTCTACATATTGTAATTACATTCATTATTGGGATAATAGAATATATTGTTCCTTCTTGCATTTTTTGTGTAATCTTTGTTATTATTGTGAGTTTTAGATTGTAAGGGGAGCATCCTTCATCATTGGTATTAGAGTGGGAGTTCTTGAGTTCATAGGTAGAGCGTCGAATGTGAGGTATTCTATGCTAGGATCGATGGGTGGATAGAGTAAGAATGGTGAAGAAGAAGAGCTCATGTGGATTGTTTCAAGTATAAGAAAGAAGTCTTGAACAAAGAGATATGAAGTCATGAAGATTGTAGAGTATGATATGTCAATGGTGAAATATTGCATCAAACAAGTTGTGTTCGAAAGGAAGGATGAGATTAGTCATGAGGAGACCCTTGATAATTCCAATTTTAGAAAAATATTGGGAAGAATTGGAAAATAGGAAGCACTATGAAGAATTTGAAAATCTCCAGGTTGAAGTAGATGTATTGGAAAAGAAGATTAAGGAGGAAGTGAGAATATGGGAAGAGAGATATGGGAAGAAGAACGTTCTCTTGAAAGAGGGTAGAAAAAAGAAGAGTAGAAAGAAAGAGTTTTGCAGCCCTTTGGTAAGGATTGAATGTAAGGAAGAATATGTGGGGGCAGCCCACACAAATGGAGAAGATAATGAGGCACAACTTGCAGCTATGGAAGAAGAAGCAAGGAGTGTAGAAATAAATTGTCCACTAGAGGACATGCTATTGAATCCAGAAGATGGTAAAGGAAAAGTTGCAACATTCCTTGTTGGAGGAATGAAATAAGAGAGCAACTTAAAATTTGCAACAATGATGGAGGAGCAGTTTGAAGGTGTAAACCTTGAAACAAGAGACAAGTTGCAACAGAGCATGAGGGAGTTGTGACAGTAGAATTCATCAAGGTAAAGTTTAATGAGTTTTGTAATGTTGAATTTGTAATTAATTTGCATTTTGAAATTAGAAAAGAGATAGAGAAGGAGGATTGTGTAGTGAGAGAGTGGAATATAGATGTATATCTATATGTAGAAGTTGTAAGAGTTTGTGCATCTGAGATTTGGTGGAGATGGTTTGTTTGTGGTGAGATTGATCCCATGAAAGAGGAAAGAAGAGAAGTCAGTAATTGGAAGAGGAGAGGAGAGACCCATTGGTGGTGGAGGACTATTCATGATGGACATGAGTCCACAAGAGGAAGGAAGAAGAGGATGCAAATTTGTTGGAGGAAGATGGCAAGTATTCCTAAAAAGTGTTAGAAAAGAAGAAGAAAGAAAATTTTCCATGGTACCATCTCAGCATTGGAGTATACTGCAGGTTTCTTGAAACTTGAAAGAGTAGTTCTACTACTCAACTCCATTTTGCAAGCCCAAGCTCATAAACTTCCTACCCAACATATCTAATGTAGGAACATCCTGACAAACTAGCAATATTGCATCACCAAAAATATTGCTTCTTATTTTTTTTATTTTCAATAAGAGCTAATGTGGGATGATGTGTGGGAAATTAAATAATTTCAAATTTCAAAATATTGTAATTTTTCCATAAGGAAAATTGTATTTGTAATTTTGGAGGAAAATTAACTTCGATAAAGGTTACAAAAGCATCTCAGAGGAACACTCCAACCTAGGCATCCATTTCAAGGTGGGGACCACTTTACAATGCATGTCCTTGCATGTTGATTTGTATGCTCTTGCATGTTGGGCTCCCAAGATTGAATGTCAATGCATTTACTTGCATGGAGTCATCAGAGCCATCAGAGATTAAGGAAACATCCAGTTTGACCAAATTAGATTGGTTGAGGTTTAGGCACCCATGTGAAGGCTATGTGAGCATTTAGAATTTTTTACTATTTTATGATTTATCCTTAAAGGGCATGGTTTTCCCAAGGAGGTTTTTGCATGTTTTTTTGGAATACCACAGTGATATTCTCATCCTCAAAACCTCTATATATTGATGCCTTGACATTGTGAGAAGTTGGATTTTCAGAGTTGGAGTTTTTACAAGTTGACATAACTAGATATTGTTGGATTGAGCATAGGATTGAAGACTCCATTGTTGCAAATTTTTGTAATCAAATTCCCATGTTGTAAGGGAATCTTGTGAGCTTCTATTTATTGTAATTCTATTTCATTATTGGAACAATAGAATATATTGTTCCTTCTTGCATTTTATTGTGTAATCTTTGTTATTGTTGTGAGTTTTAGATTGTAAGGGGAGTACCCTTCATCAGAAACATAGATACTTTTTTGAGGAATGAATCATGTTATAGCCCCTTCTCGCCCTACTCCACCTATGATTATATTTTATGTTAAATTGATATTTGATGATAATTCTTATGGACCATTGCATGTGACTAGTAGTATATATGTCAAGTTTCTCAATGGTATTCCCATGGATCCTACAAACCAATTCAATATCTGCATTGATGAGTATCTATGCACTTGCAACATTCAATGTGATCATTCCCATCCATAGTTATTATTGAAAGTGTATATTTTTATATTTATTAATAATTTGGTTTACATTATATGTCCTCTTAGATTGGGTTATAAAGAATTTTCAATGCTTTTACATTTTATTCATTCATTAACAAGCTTAATATTTTACTTGAGAGCGTATGAATTGAACATATCAAATTCATTCATTCTAGTGTCCATCAAGGACTTAAATATTTTCATTTAGAGTTATCATGATCCTCTTTTATTCATTTTTATATTTGGTTAATTTCATTATAGAAACTTATATCCATAATCCCATGGACTCCTTAGATGAAGAGGTTTCTTGTAAGAAAGGAAAAGAAATTATTATGAGGCCACAAACATAGAGCTAATAAATGAAGGCATGTTTCATTCTTGTTCTCCAGCTCAAGAAAAGAAAGAATGAATTATTTTGCATTTTCTTTATGTTCCAAAGAAAGGAAGGCTTCATACTTATCAAAAAGAAAAGAAATTTATATTTAACAATCCTAATTTTACTACATCTAAATGTTCATCTACCATTTAGGTACCAAAGTTCAATAATAATGTCAAATAAGATCCTTCTTCTAAGTCACAAGAGCAATAGATACAAAAATATAAAGAAACTATTATACATATTATTTCAAGTAATTTTACTAAAAGTGCTTCTTCTTATCATGATGGAGGCCACTTCCTTGAGGTTCTAGTTTCTATGTACACAAATAGAATTAAGATGACTTAAAGGAAGATGATGCTTTTAATAAATTAGTAGTTGAAATTTGAAGCTTCCATGATCTAAATATTTGCACCTATGTATGTGTGTGTCCCACTTTAGGGAGCATATCCTTCATGGTATTTACCATATTTCTACTTGTAAGGTAGGGGGACCAACCACACCAAGGCTCCAGGTCACGGAGAGCCGAGAGCGAAGGGATGCCCTAACTTACCTCAAGCTAGGTGGGTGTTTCAGATCAAGATTAGAGAATGAAGAGCACTCTCAAGTGCTTCTATCACTCTACTAATCTAAATGCTTGGATGGGACTAAATGAGCTAGTTTTTTGGATCCTAAACCGTACCCCAGACAGATCTCTTCCAGAGGATAGCAATGCGGGTTAGGGACGACAACATGGCATGTTGGAATCTCTTTGGGGTGTTGGTGTCTATACAGCTAAAAAGTGTAAAAGTACAATATGAAATGCCAGAAAACCTACTTGTAGTCTAGCTGATGAAGTTTAATGAATTAAACAGAATAACGAAGTACAAGAAATGATTATAGAGATGATAAAGGAGATAATGAAAATGAAGGTGACGAATACCAACTCACTGAGATTCTAGTTCACCAGCAAGCTCCACATGTGCATGTACCTACACACAACCAAGAGAGGAAAAATTTTGGAGTTGTATAGGGGTTTGCCTCAATCAAACCCCTACTTTGGTGTTTCCACCTCCACAGATAGCTAGATAGATAAAGAGAAGTAGAAATATGATAAAGGAAATGCTTGAAAGGAGAGTATCAAACACTACGAATAACACAATGCTACTCTATCAAACCACAAAAAAAGGAGGATAGTGAAGCAATACCACCTCCACCCAAAGGAACTCAAGGCCAATGAAGGGAGAATGCAAGACTACGAGCTTGGAAAAGTCGACACAGCCGCAACAGTGACAAAGGAGGTCTCACAAGACACCAAAACTTGCAGCTTCTATGGTAGCACAACAAGTTCTTGATGAAGTTGATGGAGCCACCAGTTATTAAGCAATGTTCAAGAGATCAAGCTAGTTGTGTAGAAAATAGCCAAGAGAATGTAGAAGATCAAATGAATTTTTAAAGAGAGGAAGTGAAATTGAAAACAAGCCATTTGAAGATGGAAAGGGAGGGAAAGAGTTGTTCTTGGGTTAGTTGGTTGACACAAAGGTGTTACATTTCATCCCCAATGAGGAACATAATGTCCCTACAGATTCTAGAGGTAGGAATTTGTGAAGGACAACATTGTACCACACAGACGTCCACGTGTCACGCGCGTCCCTAATAAAAATTCCCCCATTGACACAAAGGACAAGGGCCAAGTGGATGCATTACGGATGGGTGATGTGGAATTTCTTAGTCGAGTTTGATTTTCTAACGTGGAGGGGTGTAAAAGGGGAATTTGAAAGAGGGGTGAAAATTTTGTCCTATACATTTTTCCCTCACTTTAGCAAGCATGAGTGTCAATGAGTGTTCAGTAAAGTAAATAAAAGAGTTTAGAAATGTATACCTGAACCGTCAAGGAAGCAAACCACAATATGGAGAGCTCGAAAGCATAGGGCAGGCAAAGAACTCCATAGGTACTCTCTCTTGAGGAGGTTTGAACAAAGGACTTCGTAGATCCTCAAAACCACAAAGTTGAACAAAGTACATCGAAGGCCAGCGAAAAAATGATGGAAAAATCCCCCAAGATACAAGCACTTTACAGATCCTCAGACCTGCAAAGAAGGAACCCCCAGGTACTCTCTCCTTAGGAATCTCGATGTAGGGGACTCTGCAGAGTCAAACTAGAAAGCAGCTTCATAGGCACACTTGCAAAGCAACATGTCAATCCATAGATTAAACATGTTAGAAAACAAAAAGTACCCACGTAGGCAGACAAGCAGACAGTCACACATACAGTCGAAGAATTGAAGGAAGAGATTTCAAAGGGATCCCTCAGGAACCCTTCAAAAGAAAAGGGGTCCTCCCAAGGGACGCACATTTGAAAGTGTATGCATATTTTTCGTAAATCAATTCAACATCAAGGAATCCTTTTGAAAGATGTTCACTTCATCAAGGAATTTGAAAGGAAGAAAATGCCCCCTTGCGAGGGGAAGGTCGAGGCTTCTCTCGCAGGAGAAGTTGCTCCCTCCTCAAAGGAAAGTTCTTCAAGTTCTTTCTTTATGAACCCATGACAAAGGAAACACATTCCGCTAGGGGTCCTTGTTGAGAATGTGATTTTTGAAAAATTCTTTGAAAATATTTTCGAGAAAAGATTTGTTGGCCACCGAATGCACTTTCTGAAAATCAAATTTGACATGATATCCCCCCTTAGGATGGTACGTGCTGAATGCAAGAGCACATGACATCCTGAGGAGAGAAAAGAAAGAATGAAAAAGTGATGTCGTGGCCATTAGAACATAGCAAGATGTAACCATGGTAATGTTGTCGCGCACACAATGGACAACACATGAGCACCACAACATCATGAAACAATCAAAGAAGAGAGAAAGATACGAAGAAAGGAAAAACAATAGCATGACACACAAAGGACAGGGGCGGTCTAATATTTTAGGGTCAGAGCTGCTCATAAATACATATATAAGTATAATAATAGTATATAAATGAACTATCATCAACCCCCTACTATATCAAACCATGTGAAGAATGCACAAGAAGATAAAATAAAAATTAAAAAATGGGTCAACATGGAAGGGAGGCCTAAATGCTCCCAACACTTTGCATTGTCCCCAATTATCGAAAATCAATAGACATAACAGAGGAAGAATGATGTAACAAAAAAAGGAAGTTGTATGACACATAAACACCCATGTATCCAAGCACCTACAAGGGTGACAAGGGTCATCCAGGAAAACATAACGTAAGCACGAGGGAACACAAACACACACACAATCTACTCTACAGATAAAGAAGAGGCACCCCTAGTCCTCATCAACCAAGAGGTCATTAGCCTCCCAATCTAGATCATTATACGGGGAAGGCAGCTGACACTGCAAGGGCAGAATATCAAGGGGGGAACCCTCTGAACCCCCCATAACAAGAGCCAAGGAAGGAGACTCTTCGGGGTCTCCTCCGCTTAGTTCTTGTGGGGTGAAGGTCAACAACTTCACAAAGATTATTGAAAGGGTCAGGACCTTGTCCAAAGAATTAAACATGCACTTCACTGGAGTGCCATGTGTTAATTCAATGGGTGAGGGAGGAAGCACCCAAGATTCATTGCTAGACTCACCAAGAGACTTGGGAGCAGTGACAAACTCTGGGGATGCTAGAACTTCTTACGTCACTAGGATGACACATGCTAATGTAGAACCACCCTCTGAAGAAGGTGAACTCCTCTTTCAATCCCCTTTACTAGCAGTGTCATCCTCCATCTTTCGCTTTGTCGAAGGATGTGAGACCCCCACAGATGAGCAGGAAGGCATAGAAGAGGAGGAGAATACCATGATAGAAACCACCAAGATGTTCAGCATGTCCATGAGCTTTGAAAATGGCTAGATTTCTAGAAGGGACATCAAAAGAGGCGGCTTGACCAAAGGAGCAATAAACACCTATACTTTTTTGGGTGAAGTTCATTTATGCTCACAATAAGAGCCAAAAGTAGCACTAAGGCTGATGGAATTGAAGCAGAGGGAACATGAGAGGAAGACGTAGCAGAAGGTGCCAAAGCAAAAACTATCGACTCCCCCTTCTTCCTCTGTAAAGTGGCCTATTCAGTGGCTAGAGCCTTTCACCGATGCTTGCACTCACACAGTACCTATGACTCTAAGAGCTAGAGGCCAGAAGCTAGGAGGGGATAGAAGGCTCCTACTCAGCCATTAGAGTGTCCATCACGACCGTCTCTAGTAGAGGGAGGGACTCCTAGATAGGAGTAGGAGGGAGAGACTAAGAGGAGGTTGGAACAATAGCGGGGGGAGCAAGCTCTAACGCCTTAGCGACGGGCCTCTTCCCATTCACTGCCTTGGGGGTAGGAGTGGTAGGAGGCCACAGAGGCCCAGACATAGAGGAATCCCCGTGAGGACCCTTCCCCTTACCATACCAAACAAGCCTAGGAACCGTGGGTAGAACAAGAAGTTCAAATGTTGGACACTTAGGCTTTCACCAAGCAGGCACTATCGGGTTCTCCAGTAAGAACCTAGGAGTAGAATCTAATGAAGTCGCAGCAGGGTGAGAGGAAGTGACAGGTAGGATAGCAGAAGAGGAGGAAGAAGAACCTAGAGAGTGTTTCTCTCCCTCCCTTCTCTGAGCCAAGGTGGAATCACTGTCTGCTTTCAAGTAGGCCCTATGTGAGATGGCATAAGGGGAAGGAGGGTACCTCACTTTACACATCAATCGTCCGCTCTTGTACTTCACATAGGTTTGGTACAAGAGGTATGTCCTAGGAGGAAGCAGACCAACGGGCGCAGACCAGTAGTGATCCAATGAGTAGCCACCATGCGCAATCGGCGGTTTATAGCCGGTGTCATGGACTACATGCACTATACCCTCATGGATGAAATTTAGACATTTATACACTATCAAGGGAACTGTGTTCATAGCGACCAACCAGGGGATACCCAGTTTCACCCTGAAGAGTTCAGACCCCAAGATTATGTCAAAGAGTAAATTCACTGATTTAGGTCCAACTAGGACAAACAAGGTGATGCAGCCAAGGGGAGGTATGGAAAGTTCATTATGTGTACAAATGGTACTCTTAGATTCATCATACCCATCTTTGTGCAGGAAATTAATCAACATAATCTCCTCAGTAATGACATTCACCTAACATGTTGGGTCAACAAGAACACCTATTACAGTGTTTCCATTGATTCATGTAGGGATGTATAAGGAAGATGGCTCTCTGTTATAGTTCATTGGAAAGTCTTGCTAGGTGAAAGTTATACCAGGGGAACTACTCGTAGGTTGTGTAGATGGAATGGGTAGATGTAAAAAGGAGGCCATCATGTATACTAGATGAAACTTTCATAGGCCCCCCAAAGGTTTCGTAATTAGATAGTGACCCAACTAAAGTTTCATTCCATTATGCCTATGGGACCTTCCAACTACATTGTTAGGGGTCATAGGTTGGGTTGCAAGGCGAGGCGCCTTACAACACTCACACCCATAACTCTCCTAGGATACGAGGAAAGGGCCTTTCAACACTGCTAAATGGAACCAAAATGGTTCACGTCAGGCTCACCAAAATGTAAGGTAGGGGGACCAACCACACCAAGGCTCCAGGTCACAGAGAGCCAAGAGCGGAGGACTGCCCTAACTTACCTCAAGCTAGGCAGGTGTTTTAGGTCAAGAATAGTGCTTATGTCACTCTATTGATCCAAATGCTTGGATGGGACTAAATGGGCCAATTTTGTGGATCCTGAACCGTACCTCAAACAACTCTCTTCTCGAGGACAACAACGTGGGTCAGGGACGACAACACGGCACATTGGCGTCTGTATGGCTAGAAAGTTTAAAAGTACAGTATGAAATTCCCTAAAACCTACTTGCAGTCTAGTTGATGAAGTTTAATGAATTAAATAGAATAATGAAGTATAAGAAATGATTATAGAGATGATAAAGGAGATAATGAAAATGAAGGTGACGTAGACCAACTCACTGAGAGTCCAATTCGCCAGCAAGCTTCACACGTGCACGTACCTACACATAACCAAGAGAGGAAAAGTGTTGGGGTTGTATAGGGGTTTGCCTTAGTCAAATCCCCGCTTTGGTGTTTCCACCTCCATGGAAAACCAAATAGATAAAGAGAAGTAGAAATATGATAAAAGAAATGCTTGAAAGGAGAGTATCGAACACTACAAATAACACAACGCTACTCTATCAAACCACAAAGAAAAGAGGATAGTGAAGTAATACCACCTCCACCCAAAGGCACTCAAGGCCAATGAAGGGAGAATGCAAGACTACAAGCTTAGCAAAGTTGAAACGGTCGTAGTAGTGATGCAGGAGGTCTCGCAAGACACCAAAACTCATAGCTTCTATGGTAGCACAACACATTATTGATGAAGTTGATAGAGCCACAAGTTTTTAAGCAATGTTTAAGAGATCAAGCTAGTTGTGTAGAAAATATCCAAGAGAATGTAGAAGATCGAATGAATTGCTAAAGAGAGGAAGTGAAAGTGAAAACAAGCCATTTGAAGATGGAAAGGGAGGGAAAGAGTTGTTCTTGGGTCGGCCGGTCAACACGGAGCCGTTAAATTTCATCCCTAATGAGGAACATAAGGTCCCTGCGGATTCCAAAGGTAGGAATTTTCCAAGGATGACAGCACGCCATGCAGATGTCCACGCACCATGTGCGCGTCCCCAACAGAAATTTCCCCACCCATATGTAAACGACAAGCACCAAGTAGATGCATTACAAATGGGTGATGTGGAATTTCTTAGTCAGGTTTGATTTTCTAAAGTGGAAGGGTGTAAAAGGGGAATTTGCAAGAGGGGTGCAAATTCACTCCTATACACTACCATGATGATTCAACATATTTACATGATTACTCATATGTTATAATGCTTATAATTATCATTTTTTATTATATAATTCACTAAAGTGATATTTTCTTATGATGATTATATTTTTCTTAATACTTATCAAGATAATATCTCACATTTATTGATTCTTATAAGATCATTTACTAAAAATCATAGCTACTTTCACTTAATGGAATATTGCCTTATTTCCAAAGGATACATTAAGGGACACCATACTTCATACTACTGTATATATGATTTTATGATCATATCTCAATATCTTCTTATATTTTTGCATGGCAATTATTAGATTATTACATGTGCTTATTGAGTTTTCCATGGTTTACATCATTTTGTATATTCCTTTTTGATCTCCTCCAAATTAATTTTATTCTTTGCATGAAACTAATTGAGGGGATATACAAAGTCATTGACATTCTTTTTAAATATTATTGCAATGACTACCTAATGATCAAATCTATTTTATATGGTACTATAGCTTTTTTTCTCAAAAGTAGTACTTGCTAATATTGATTTCCTCAATAATATCCTTGCCCCAACCCAAATGGAATATATGTATGTATGTATGTATGTATGTATGTATGTATGTATGTATGTATGTATGTATGTATGTATGTATGTATGTATGCATGCATGCATGCATGCATACATACATACATATATTGTATTTCCTTTTTGTTTTAGTTGTAGACATATTATTATTATTTCAAATTTATATATGATGTTGCTCATTGTTTTTTTCTATTTTTTTGTATGTTCTCAAGGTAAAGCACTCATTACAACATAGAATGTACTAAAAGGTAACATCTATATCCTTATTTGTATACTTTTTATGAGTTCTTAGATATACTTTCTTTCATATTGATTGTTTTTTTCTACTTTGGCATGCATGGCTTGTAGTAGTTCACATGCAAGTCAAAGTGGAGGCAAAATAAAATAGTAAAATCTATAAACCTTGTATTTCCCCCCTTCATTTTGGACTCACTTTGACCTAGTTATCCTTTATGCAATGACAAGCATACAAGTGTTATATTTTTTTAAAAGCTCACGCATAACTAGAACCTTACTTGATTATGTTTGAACTAATTAATAGGAACCAATGTCAATCATTAGTTTATTCATTTTCCACCTAGGTTCATATCTATAATTTGTAGGATTAACCCAAGTCAACTCTATAATTTACAAAAATAAATTTGTTACTTTTAAATTTAAATTTGGGGTTGAATCCAACCCTTCTTACTACTTGTTATATGTTGACTTCAAGTGTGAAACATTTCATTAGCTACCTTTGGAATTGTATTTAAGGATTAACCTTTATGCATTTTTACACACATGGACATCTAGCATCTATTAGTGACCTAGCATCTAGAGATCATTCAAAGAACATCTAACATCACAATTAGAACTCCATTACTACATTAATCCATCTAAGGGTTTGGCCAAAGGACAACAGTATTTTCCTAGCAAGCTCTCAAAGGTGTTCTTATAAACTACTAGTTAGCTAAAATAGGTCGTGGTCATCAAGGAAAACTAAAATATAGAAATTAAAGTTTAGCAAACATCTTATTCATGTAGTAAAGTTCATATCCACAAACCAAAGTTTAGATTTGTGCACCAAGACCAAATCTATAGTTGCACATATCACTTATGTAGTCACTCTAATGACCCAAAATGATAGACATGCAATTTTTAAGTTCTAAATTATCATATTGGAGTCAACCTTTTTTTATCATATAATTAAAAAAATTATGTTGAAGATGAAAATAAAATATCATTTTTTTCTTGAGCCAATTTAAATCTAGAATCATGAGAATTCATAAAATATTTTAAAAATTAACAATAAGAACAATGATTTTTTAAATCTATTTGCTTCACAAATTACTCAAGAAATGCTACATAATTGTATAAATTCTAATGTTTTTTATTATTTTAAAGTTAAATGCATTCATGTTTAAATGTAATAATTAAATTGAATCATATTTAAAATTTTAATTATCATTTGACATGATTCTTTTATTAAATTAAATTGTTTAATTTAAACTTTCAAATATAATTTATAAATAAAATTTTGAAAATGAATAAACAATTTAATATTTATATTAAAAAAATTAATAAGAACAATTAATATTTAATAATTTTTTCGTATATTACGATAATAAAAACTAATGGTCACACAACACTTGCTAAATTAAAATTTTATATTTAAGCAATACATTATTTTCACGTACAAGATTTGTCCATATAGATTTTCTATAGCACGATCAAATTAAAAAGAAAAAGAAAAAAAAACAAAGACATAAGAAGACGTAATCAAAGGAATATCAAAAGGGAATTCCATGGAGTAAAGCGACAATAAACTATAGGAATTACAAACATTTAAAATTAATAATTAATAAAAACAAAGAGTTGAATGAGAGTCCAAGTCATATGAATGTGACCCAACGGAATCTTAAAAGGTAAAGACAAACTCATAAAAGTTATTTACTCACAAAGATGGCTATGTGGATGTCATAGTCACAAATATATCTAAAAGCATAGTCTTTGGCATTGTCTAGAATCACAAGGAAATTAAAAAATATATTATTATTATTAGTTCTTTTCATAGATCAAAAGTCAATGTATTAGTTAAGTTTTATTAGTTGTTGATAATTGAAATTATTATATTTAATATTTTATTTGATAATAGTTGTGAATGGTCTTATCAATCTTATGTAAGCGATTAGATCTCTAATTGATTGTGCGTCTTTTTGTTATATTCATCGTCCCATTTGATAATGGTATTATTTTGTATGCATGCATGTACTCAGTGTAGACATTATTTTCAATCAAAAATTGGATTGTGACATTTTGATATTTTAGTAATGTATCCACTAAATATAAATGGAAGGTCTTTTTCATGGGCCTGTATATGCTTTGCTACTTTACCTCCATAGTATTATAATGGGAGCTTGATGTTGATGTAATGAATTGACTTTCCCCTATTTTATCTCACTTGTAATTAATGCAAACGTTATTTTCTATTAGAGATTGGACTTTAACACTTTCACTTTTTTAATAATATATTTGTATGGTCTAATAAATTTTTATTATATCACATTAATAATAGAGTTTTATAACAATCAAAATTTATAAAATTTAAAAACTCATAGAAAAGACAAATACAATGAAAAATAATACCTAATGAATGTGGTCATGATAGTAGCCTCAAATTCTTACAACTCGACATAGCCTCTCAGTATAAAATATAGTAGAAATTAACTTTTCTATAATTGCATTGTATTTATTTTAAACTAAATTTTGCAAATAACATTCAAACTATCAACTTCAACATTCTTAATTTTTCTAACTCATGGTCTCTACTTTAATATGAAATGACATTAAGGAGACTTAAGATTACACTTGATTTTCAAATAGATATTTTATGATATCTTTATTTTGACTATTGAAAGGAACCATAGTGCACATAATTAGAATGGGATCACAAGTCATCATGATTTATGGATTTTGATTTGATATAAAGAATTTTTAAGATGATTGATGTTGATATTTGTGCATATCATTATTGTGAGTAATTAAAATTGAAAAAGCATTAACAACATTAGTTGTAAATCATATATGCTCAAATTGGTGTGAGTTGCAATACGAGATGAGCAAGAAATCACCTATTTATAAAGGTGTATACACATTTTCTATGTACTTGTTGAAACATAACATGTAACTTAAAATATTATTTGATGTAAAACTATAATTTTAATATTTAAATTATGAAAATAAATAAAAAAATCTCACAGAAAAGATAAATACAATGAAAAAAAAACTAATGAACATGGTCATGATAGCAGCCTCAAACTCTTACAACTCAACATAGCCTAGTATAAAATATAGTAGAAAATAACTTTTCTATAATTGCATTGCATTTACTTTAAACTAAATTTTATAAATAACATTCAAACTTTCAACTTCAACATTGTAAATTTTGTCAACTCATGGTCTCTACTTTAATATGAAATGGCATTAATGAGACTTAAAGTTACACTTGGATTTCAAATAGATTTTTTTATAATTTATTTATTTTGACTATTGAGAGGAACCATAATGCACATAATTAGAGTGGGAGTACAAGTCATCATGATTTGTGGATTTTGATTTGATATATAAAGAATATTTAAGATTATGTGTGTTAATATTTGTGCATATCATTATTGTGAGTAATTAAAATTGAAATTAGCAACATTATTTATAAACCATATATGCTCAAAGTGGTGTTTAATGCTAAATATTTTTAATATTTGAATTGTGAAGATTGGACTTTAACACTTTCAATTTTTTAATAATATATTTGTATAGTCTGACCATTTTGATTATATCACATTAAATAATAGAGTTTTATAACAATCAAAATTTGTAAAATTTAAAAACTCATAGAAAAGACAAATATAATGAAAATAATACCCAATGAATGTGATCATGATAGTAACCTTAAACTCTTACAACTCAACATAGCTTAATATAAAATATAGTAGAAAATAAATTTTCTTTAATTGCATTGTCATTACTTTAAACTAAAATTTGCAAATAACATTCAAAATGTGAACATCAACATTCTTAATTTTGCCAACTCATGGTCTCTACTTTAATATGAAATGACATTAAGAAGACTTAAGGTTACACTTGGATTTCAAAAAGATTTTTATGGTCTATTTATTTTGACTATTGATATGAACCATAGTGCATATAATTAGAGTGGGATCACAAGTCATCAATCATGATTTATGGATTTTGATTTGATATAAAAGAATCTTTAAGAATATTTGTATTGATGTTTGTGCATATCATTATTGTGAGTAATTAAAACTGAAAAAATATTTAGCAACATTATTTGTAAACCATATATGCTCAAATTGTATGAGTTGCAATACGGGAAAAACATGAAATCATCTATTCATAAAGGTAGACACAAATTTTCTATGTACTTGTTGAAACACCACATGTAACTTAAAATATTGTTTGATGGAAAACTATAATTTTTTAATATTTGAGTTGTGAATATAAAATCAAAAAACTTGCAGAAAAGACAAATATAATGAAAAATAATACCCAATGAACGTGGTCACGATAGTAGCCTCAAACTCTTACAACTCAATATAGTCTAATATAAAATATAGTAGATTTTAACTTTTCTATAATTGCATTGCATTTACTTTAAACTAAATTTTACAAATAACATTCAAACTTTCAACTTCAACCTTCCTTATTTTTGCCTACTCATGGTCCCTACTTTAGTATGAAATGACATTAAGGAGACTTAAGGTTACACTTGGATTTCAAATAGATTTTTATGATCTATTTATTTTGACTATTGAGAGGAACCATAATGCGCATAATTAGAGTGGGATTACAAGTCATCATGATTTATGGATTTTAATTTGATATAAAGAATATTTAAGATTATGTGTGTTAATGTTTGTGCATATCATTATTGTGAGTAATTAAAATTGAAAAAGTATTTAGCAACATTATTTATAAACCATATATGCTCAAATTGGTGTTTAACACTTAACATTTTTTCATATTTTAATTGTGAAGATTGGAATTAAAACTCTTTCATTTTTTTAATAATATATTTGTATGGTCTAACCATTTTGATTATATCACATTAAATAATAGAGTTTTATAACAATCAAAATTTTAAAAAAATTAAAAACTCATAGAAAAGACAAATATAATGAAAATAATACCTAATGAATATGATTGTGATAGTAGCCTCAAACTCTTACAATTCAACATAGCCTAGTATAAAATATAGTAGAAAAAAAAAATTATAATTGCATTGCATTTACTTTAAACTAAATTTTGTAAATAACATTCAAAATGTCAACTTCAACATTCTTAATTTTGCCAACTCATGGTCTCTACTTTAATATGAAATGACATTAAGGAGACTTAAAGTTACACTTGAATTTCAAATAGATTTTTATGGTCTATTTATTTTGACTATTGAGATGAACCATAGTGCACATAATTAGAGTGGGATCACAAGTCAACATGATTTATGAATTTTGATTTGATATAAAAAAATATTTAAGATGATTTGTATGGATGTTTGTGCATATCATTATTGTGAGTAATTAAAACTAGAAAAATATTTAGCAACATTATTTGTAAACCATTTATGCTCAAATTGGTGTGAGTTGCAATACGAGAAAAACATGAAATTGTCTATTTATAAAGGTATATACAAATTTTCTATGTACTTGTTGAAACACCACATCAATGATAACTTTAAGAAACCCCCCTCAAAAAAATATGTAAAATCTTGGCGAATCTTTTTTAGGAAAAAATATTAATTTCTATTGGTGAATCTTTCCTTTTTTTTGAAATAAATATTAATTTTATTTATGATTTTTTTACATCACTGAAATTTTGTAGAAATTTTTGAAAAATCTTGAAAAATTATAGGAAAATGCATTAATTATGATGGGAATCCATCCAATCTAAAATTAATTCTCATGGAATTCAGTAGGGGCCCAATGGTGGAAATTATTGATGGGTTTAAAGGGTAGACTCTAATATTTACTTGCCACCATTGTTTTAAAATATAATATAATGATCCTCATTGTATTCTGCAAGGTAAAATTTACCCACGATTTGTAATTCTCATGGGGTTCGAAATTTCTTTTATATCATTGATCTAACAACCCTCGTTGTACTCTACGAGGTAAACTATACCCGAAATATATAATGCTCATGAGACCCAAAATTCTGGGCCCCATGAGCATTACAAATCATGGGTTCTAGGTTTGTTTTACCTCATGGAATATAATAAAGGCCATTAAATTATATTATAAATCAATGGCAAAAACTAAATATTAGAAATATGGTCCTAAGGCAACTAATAATTATGATATACTATTGGTGAATTAATATAGCTTTACACTATAATTTATAAAATTTAGGCAAATTTTTGAGTTAAATATTTTAATAAAATAAATTCTTTGGCGATTTAAATAAGACTATGATAAAATTTTATAAAAATGTAGCGATTCAAGACCCATTATAGTTTAAATGATTTTTAAATTGATTATTTGAGAGAATGGTATATTTCATTCAAAAAATTTAAATGATTTTATTAACCCCTTTTTGGGGAGCTTTGTGTATTTGGACGATTGGATTTAAATCACTACTTTTATTTGAAATAGAGTATTTTGGTGTTTTTGGTGATTTTAATTAATTTCTTGGAGAGTATTAATAGCTTGCCTAATAAAATATTTTTTTTCATTTCATTTTATGGGGTGGAGGAGTTTAGTTAATAGAAAAGGTATAACGGGACAACCTTATCTTGGATTTGGGGACTTTTACTTTTATTCATTTTCTTTTGGGGAGAAAAAGAAAATTTTCAGCTTTGGGAAGGAGAAGGAAAACCCTTGAATTAGGCAATAGATTTGGGGAATATTGGGGAGTTTTGCTGAGAAGTTTCTGGTGGGCATCTGCTTGTTGATTTTTGCATGCCATTTCTTGCTTGCTGCCCCAATTTGGATTCCAGCCGTGCTTTACAATTAGAGCATTCCTCCATTTTTGTTTTGGAGAAAATTGAGGTACTCTTCTATTATCTTTTAATCTGGTATGGCTGGTAATTGGGCATTTACTCGTTTATCTTGTATGGCTAAGATTTTTCTGATCTAGGTTATTTTTATTGTATGAAAATTGGAGGAACTCTATTTATTTTTGTATTGCTTGAGGGTTTGAATGATAGATGTTTTAAATTCATTTTGCTGCCCTGTAGTATTTGGTATTGTAGATTTTTGTACTTTTCTAGCAAATATGAAATGGGTTGTTGAACAAAATCTTATTTGTGGGTTCTTTCATTTTCTTCCTTTTTTGCCCAATTTGTAAAAATGTGTTTTTATTTGTTGCTCATTATCCTCTTGATAAAAATGAAATTCAAGAGTAGATTTCATGTAGAAATGCCAAGATCTCAATTGGGTCTTTGGCAGATTTTTATTTTGGACACTTTCGTTTTTGGGCAAAATTCATGCCTTCTTATTAAATGACGTTTTTATTTACTGCTCTTTAACTGTCTGATAAAAATGTAAAATAAAATTGGATTTTGTGTAGAAACGTCAAAATATGAACTGGGTCTTTGTCCGATTTTTAATCCGAACACTTTTTTTTTATGATTTTTGTCCAGCCATGCATAAAATGGTGTTTTTTCTGAACAACACCCTATTTCGGGTCATAAAATAAAATAATAAAAGTGGAATCCAATTGGAAACATCAAAATATGAACTGGGTTGTTCGATTTTAGTCCCAGATACTTTTATGTTTTTATGTATTTTTATGCCTCTATTTCATGATTGAGTACAGTTGTTAAACATGTCTTCTTATAGCAATATTACCTTGGTTGTTTTAAATGGTTTATGTGATAGAAAATTGTGGCCTTTCCTTTTGTTGCATGTTTGTTTGGATTCCTCGTTTGGTTAAACGAGAAGGCCTATCCGTCTGCAGGGCATTGAGTTATCCGTCTACAGGGCGTTGATACGGGCATGATTGAGTCTCCTCGTCTATATGAGAGGTGTACCTAGTTTCCGTGTGATGTCATCCCTTCGAGCACACATGGTGACATTCCATCCGTTCTATACTCTAGTACCCTATACCTCAGTAGTCATGAGTAGTACCCAACATGCTATTGTATGAGTGTCTTCATGATTTGATTTTGGCTTATGGCATTATATTTCATGTTTGCTCTGTGTCTAATGTGAGTGTTGGCCATATGTTACCCTTGCCTTGTTTTTTGTTTGGGCCTTGTGACTACCTCCGAGCACGGTGGGATGGCCTCTTTTGAGTCCACATGGTAGGGAGGCGTTAGCACCGCCATTGGGGACCGGCGTACAGGTTACTGGAGCACCAGTTGGAATTGTTCACTCTTGTGCAATTTTATTCGTTGGTATATTTTAGTCATGCCTATGTTATTGTACTCATTTATATTCCTTTATGTATATCGTACTCTCTTGAGAAAAATGATGTATTCATATAATTTAATGAGAAAAAATGTGATGATTTATATTTGGACTACGAGTTCTGATGTTGGTATGGGACTCGTGTGTACTATGATAATTCTTTTATGGATTTCTTTTCTATATTTCCATGCAAAAATTAGAGTTTTGGTTGTATATTTCCTTCATGCTTTAGTATGCTCAAGTTCCGGAGCAACGTCGCCTTTTGTTAATGTCCTGTGTTGCGGCTGCAAAAGTTTCGGAGCATCGTCGCCTTCTGGTTGTTGCTCTTTGTAGTCGCTATTAAAGTTCCGGAGGAGCGCTGAAAATTTCAGAGCAACGCTGTTAAAGTTCCGGAGCAGCGTTGTTAAGGTTCTGGAGCAGCGTGGAAAGTTTCGAAGCAGCGCTGTTAAAGTTTCGGAGCAGCACTATTAAAGTTCTAGAGCAGCGCTGAAAGTTTCGAAGCAGCGCTGTTAAAGTTCCGAAGCACCAGCGCAGGAAGGTTCCGGAGCAATGCAGAAAGTTCTGGAGCAGAAGTTCCGGAGCAGTGCTGCTAGAGTTCGGGAGCAGATGGTTCCGGAGCAAAGGTTCCAAGGCAAAGTTTCTGGAGCTATTATGTTTGCTCTTGTTTGGATTTTCTTTGGAGGGTGGATTAGTCCTCTCCTTTGGGTTATGTTCGGCCATGCTTGGCCATGTTTGTGGTCGTTGTATCGTATTGGAAATTAATTTTTGTGTAAGTTATTCCTTATGTTTATAAAAAATAAAAAATAAAAAATTATCCTGTCCTCTTTTGGCTCTTACCCTTCGGAGATGCGTAGCAGGATGTTTGTTGCAAAACTATAATTTTTTAATATTTGAATTGTGAATATAAAATCAAAAAACTTGCAAAAAAGACAAATACAATGAAAAATAATACCTGATGAATGTGGTCATGATAGTAGCCTCAAACTCTTACAAATCAACATAGCCTAGTATAAAATATAGTAGAAAATAACTTTTATATAATTACACTGCATTTATTTTAAACTAAATTTTACAAATAACATTCAAACTTTCAACTTCAACCTTCCTTATTTTTGCCTACTCATGGTCTCTACTTTAATATGAAATGGCATTAAGGAGACCTAAGGTTACACTTGGATTTCAAATAGATTTTTTGTGATCTATTTATTTTGACTATTGAGAGGAACCATAATGCACATAATTAGAGTGGGATCACAAGTCAACATGATTTGTAGATTTTGGTTCAGATATAAAAAATATTTAAGATTATGTGTGTTAATGTTTATGCATATCATTATTGTGAGTTAGTAAATTAAAAAATTATTTAGGAACATTATTTATAAACCATATATGCTCAAACTGGTGTGAGTTGTGATTCGAGATAAGCATGAAATCATCTATTTATAAAGGTGTATACAATTTTTTTGCGTACTTGTTGAAACACCACATGTAACTTAAAATATTGTTTTATGCAAAACTATATTTTTTAATATTTGAATTGTAAATATAAAATATAAAATATCACAGAAAAGACAAATACAATGAAAAATAATACCTAATGAACATGGTCGTGATAGTAGCCTCAAACTCTTACGACTCAACATAGTCTAGTATAAAATATAGTAGAAAATAACTTTTCTATAATTTCATTGCATTTCCTTTAAACTAAATTTTACAAATCACATTCAAACTTTCAACTTCAACATTCTTAATTTTGCCAACTCATGGTCTCTACTTTAATATGAAATGATGTTAAGGAGACTTAAGATTACACTTGGATTTCAAATAGATTTTTTATGATCTATTTATTTTGACTATTGAGAGGGACCATAGTGCACATAATTAGAGTGAGATCACAAGTCATCATGATTTATAAATTTTTATTTGATATAAAGAATCTTTAAGATGATTTGTGTTGATGTTTGTGCATATACCTCCTATGTCCCCATCCCCAGCAAAGACATTGTAATTTTGAATCACAATTAACAGAGCATTGTTTTGAAGAAATTGGGGCTTGACAAATTGTTCTGCTAATAGCACTAGCTCCCAGTAAGACTGCAATAAATCCATAACATTTGAAAGGAAAACAGAGACCACTTGGGATGGGAAAAGAATTCTTCTAGCATGCGGACTTGTCATCTCCACGCCAAGGACCGTGTGAACAACTTCCTCAAACTTAGGGCAAGTCAAGTTAAATACCATCTTCAAACAGTCATGGGAAAGGTATTCCTCGAAAGGAAGCTCCCATGGTTGCACCACTGTATTCACTCTGCAGTTCTAGGGTTTGAAAGTCATGCAACTCAACATAGCCTAGTATAAAATATAATAGAAAATAAGTTTTCTATAATTGCATTGCATTTACTTTAAACTAAATTTTGTAAATAACATTCAAAATGTCAACTTCAACATTCTTAATTTTTCCAACTCATGGTCTCTACTTTAATATGAAATGATGTTAAGGAGACTTAAGGTGACACTTGAATTTCAAATAGAATTTTTATGGTCTATTTATTTTGACTATTGAGATGAACCATAGTGAACATAATTAGAGTGGGGTCACAAGTCATCATGATTTGTGGATTTTGATTTGATATAGAAAAATCTTTAAGATAATTTGTGTTGATGTTTGTGCATATCATTATTGTGAGTAATTAAAATTAAAAAAATATTTAGCAACATTATTTGTAAACCATTTATGCTCAAACTGTGTGAGTTGCAATACATGAAAAACATGAAATCGTCTATTTATAAAGGTATATACGAATTTTCTATGTACTTGTTGAAACACCACATGTAACTTAAAATATTGTTTGATGCAAAACTATATTTTTTTAATATTTGAGTTGTGAATATAAAATCAAAAAACTTGCAGAAAAGACAAATACAATGAAAAATAATACCCAATGAACATGATCATGATAGTAGCCTCAAACTCTTACAACTCAATATAGTATAATATAAAATATAGTAGAAAATAACTTTTCTATAATTGCATTGCATTTACTTTAAACTAAATTTTACAAATAACATTCAAAATTCCAACTTCAACCTTCCTTATTTTTACCTACTCATGGTCTCTATTTTAATATGAAATGACATTAAGGAGACCTAAAGTTACACTTGGATTTCAAATAGATTTTTTGTGATCTATTTATTTTGACTATTGAGAGGAACCATAATGCACATAATTAGAGTGGGATCACAAGTCAACATGATTTGTAGATTTTGGTTCATATATAAAAAATATTTAAGATTAAGTGTGTTAATGTTTATGCATAATTATTGTGAGTTAGTAAAATTGAAAAAGTATTTAGCAACGTTATTTATAAACCATATATGCTCAAAATGGTGTTTAACGGTGAATATTTTTTAATATTTGAATTGTGAAGATTGGACTTTAGCACTTTCACCTTTTTAATAATATATTTGTATGGACTAACCATTTTGATTATATCACATTAAATAATAAAGTTTTATAACAATAAAAATTTAAAATTTTAAAAACTCATAGAAAAGACAAATATAATAAAAATAAAACCTAGTGAATATGGTCATGATAGTAACCTTAATCTCTTACAACTCAACATAGCCTAGTATAAAATATAATAGAAAATAAATTTTCTATAATTGCATTGCATTTACTTTAAACTAAATTTTGCAAATAACATTCAAAATGTCAACTTCAACATTCTTAATTTTGCCAACTCATGGTCTCTACTTTAATATGAAATGACATTAAGAAGACTTAAGGTTACACTTGGATTTCAAATAGATTTTTATGGTATATTTATTTTGACTATTGATATGAACCATAGTGCATATAATTAGAGTGGGATCACAAGTCATCATGATTTATGGATTTTGATTTGATATAAAAAATCTTTAAGATGATTTGTGTTGATGTTTGTGCATATCATTATTGTGAGTAATTAAAACTGAAAAAATATTTAGCAACATTATTTATAAACCATATATGCTCAAACTAGTGTGAGTTGTGATAAGGGATACACATGAGATTATCTATTTATAAAGGTGTATACAAATTTTCTATGTACTAGTTGAAATGCCGCATGTAACTTAAAATATTGTTTGATGCAAAACTATAATTTTTAATATTTGAATTATGAATATAAAATCAAAAAACTCATAGAAAAGACAAATACAATGAAAAATAATACCTAATAAGCATGGTCATGATAGTAGCCTCAAACTCTTATAACTCAACATAGCCTAGTATAAAATATAGTAGAAAATATTTTTTCTATAATTTTATTGCATTTAATTTAAACTAAATTTTACAAATAACATTCAAACTTTCAACTTCAACATTCTTAATTTTGCCAACTCATGGTCTCTACTTTAATATGAAATGGCGTTAAGGAGAATTAAGGTTACACTTGGATTTCAAATATATTTTTTATGATCTATTTATTTTGACTATTGAGAGGAACCATAGTGCACATAATTAGAGTGGGATCACAAGTCATCATGATTTCTGAATTTTTATTTGATATAAAGAATCTTTAAGATGATTTGTGTTGATGTTTGTGTGTATCATTATTGTGAGTAATTAAAAATGAAAAATTATTTAGCAACATTATTAGTAAACCATCTATGAGGTCCCCCATTGTTGACACTATGGGGTCCCCCACCTACTACCTTGCTTCTTTTCTTTCCAAATTGCTTGCTCCTCTTATTGGCCAATTTGACTCCTATTGGCCAATCTGACTCCTTCGTCAAAAATTCTAACCATTTTTTCCAATTCATCAAGGACCAAAGCTTAGGCAATAACAAGGTCTTGGTAAGCTTTGATGTGGTCTCTCTATTCACCAAGGTCCCATTTTGTGACTCCTTGGAAATTGTGAGACGAAAGATGAATAGTGAGATAGTGTCCTTGGTCGAATTTTGCTTGAGATCCACTTTTTTCTCTTTCCAAAATGTCATTTATGAGCAATTCGATGGAGTGGCCATGGGCTCCCCTCTCTCCCCTATCGTTTCCAACTTGTACATGGAGCATTTTGAAGAAATGGCTCTTCGTTCCTTTCCTCTCAAACCAAGATGGTGGAAACGGTATGTGGACGACACTAACATTTGTTGGTTGCATGGCTTAGACATGCTAGAAGAATTCCACAATCATCTCAATAGCCTTGCTCCTAGCATTTCCTTAAATAAGGAAATTGAATCCAACAACCAACTCCCCTTTCTTGGCGTTCTTCTGAAAAATCCTAATGGATCCATAGGCTACAAGGTTTACCGTAAGGCTACCCATATCAATCTCTATCTTCACTCGTCTTCTCATCACCATCCTAGCCAAAAGTTCGGTGTTCTTAAAACCCTTTCCTAGAGAGCCTTCCAAATTTGCTATGATGAAAACTTAATGTAAGAGTTAACCCACCTTCATCAAGTCTTCAAATTAAATGGTTACTCATGCAAGCAAATCTCTAGGGCTTTCAACCATGCCAAGTCTAGTTTCTTCTCTTCATCCAAACCTCTCCATTCTTCCCCCCTTGTGTCTCACTGCCTTTTGTTGATGGTATCTCCCAAAAACTATCCAAGATCCTTCTCAAAAAAGGCTTGCGATGTGCTTTCAAACCCCACTCAACCTTGAGAAATTGTATCCCTTCTCTCAAAGACTCCAAAGAAAATTTTCTTGAGTCTAGTGTCTATAAGATTGTTTGTTCGTGTGGCATTCCTTACATTGGTGAAACTGGGTGCTCTTTTGGCACTAGATTCAAAGAATATAGTGCTAACATTAGACACGAGCATTCCTCCAAATATTCCCTTGCCGACCATTCTGCTACCACTAAGCATCACATATGCCTTGAAAATGCCCAAATCTTATCCAAAGAAGATAATTTCTTCAAGAGGAAGCTAAAAGAAGCCATCGAAATCTATCATCATCCTCAGAACCTCAATCGTGATGAGGGATGGAGTCTTAGCTTTTCTTGGCATCCTTTGCTCTCCACCTTGAGAAACCATTTGCATCTGTCTCACCCTTAGCTTGTACCCCTCTCCTATCGATTTCTCCTCCCCTATGTCCCCTCGCCTTGTTGGTCTCTCCCGCTCCCCCTCCCTTCTCTCTTGGTTCCTTCCCTTTTCTCTTTTTTCAGTTCCTTCTTGTCTTCCCCCTTCCTCCCTCCTCCTTTCTTCGTGTTTCCTTCTTCTCCCTGGTTCTTTTGTCCTTTTTGTGTTTTTTTCTTTGTCTTGCTCCTTCTCCCCTCTTGTGTTTCTTATTTCTCGCTTTAGAGCCTTTTTCTTGTTTTCTTGGTTTTCCTTTATTTTTGGTTTGTTCTTGTTCCTTATTGTGGTCTTTTGTGCTTTGCCCTTTCTCTTTTTTTTTTGCCTCTTTTCTTGATATTCTTTATTGGGTTTTTCTTTTTTACATTCCTCTGTTTCTTTGCTCTTTCTTGTTTAATTGTGTTTAGATTCATTTCATTTTTATTATTTTATTTTTATATTTTCATATTTTATAATTGTTTGATTGGTTATTTAAGTTATTCATTTTTTACCCTTGCTCTCTTATTTCTTTTTTTTGTTTATTCTCTCTTCTGCTTATTTCCTTTCCATTTGCATTTGCTTAATTGTTTTCCCGGTATCATTGTCATGTATTTGTTTGTATATGGTTTATTGCTCTCCACATGTTTGGTTATATTTGTACATGCATGTATGTGTATGCATACATTTAAATCTTTTTATTTTATTTCCTTCTGTTTATTTAGTTTTATGTTTTGAATTTTGTTTGGTTTTTTGTTTCTTTGGTTTCTTGTTTATTTATTTATTTTTGTTTTGATTTTATTGTTCTTTTATTTCTTTTGTATTTTATTAATTGCATTTCTTGGTTTAGTTTAGTTTGTGTGTTTATTATTTGCATGTTTGTTATTTATGTCAGCATTTTTATATTTATTTGGTGTGTGTGTTTGTTTGGTTATATGTGTAGGCTCTTTCTCTTTTTTATCTTATTTTTTTGTCCTTCCCATTCTAATTTGGCTTAGTGCTTTGATTTAATTGTTTGGTTATTGTTTGTTTGTTTTTTATATCCTTGTTTGCTCATTGTTTATATCCTTTTTATTCCTTCCTTGGTCTGCAACTTTTCATTTCATCCTTGTGCTCTCTCATCCTGATGATGAACCGCAGAGTGTGATTCGAAATGTTTTTTATTTTGATGCAAAAAATTTCAGACACAATCTAATCCAAAAAATTTAGCAATAATCTACATGGATTGTGGAAATCTACTAGCACTAAACCATCTATGTTTAAACTGGTGTGAGTTGTAATATAGGATAAGCATGAAATCATCTATTTATAAAGGTGTATACAAATTTTCTATGTACTTGTTGAAACACTAGATGTACCTTAAAATATTGTTTGATGCAAAACAATATTTTTTTAATATTTTAATTATATTCTTCATAATCCATGCTAAAATGATAGTATCTAGAAACAAATGATACAACTAAGATTTTTTATTTGTTGTACAAATTAGATCTTAGGGAGGATTCTTTTTCTTTATTTTTTAGACTATTTTGGTCTCCATTATCTATTTTTACCAAACATGTGTTTATTTTTTCAACTTGGAAATCATTTATATTTTACCTTCTTCAATCTTAACAAATGTTAAAACCCTAGTATATAAAAATCTTGGATCTTATCAAACAACTTTGTGCGTTCAAGAAATTTATGTTGAAACTTTAGGGATCGTATAACATGAAGTTGATATTATTTGGTGTTGTGGCATGACTAGATTGATTTGTAAATAAATTTGATTGAAAATTGAGCTTGAATCTTTCTTCCTCACACCTTTCTCAAGTTAAAAAACACATCCCAAGCAATTGATCCTTCAAGCTTTGAATAAATATCATGCCAAGGCTCTACGGGCCCTCCTTTCTCAATAATCACACTAGGGAAATTGTGTTGGTGGAAATTATCATGATGAACATCATCTAAAGCCATAAATAGAGAATGAAATTAAGTATCATACCTCCCATCACAAAGATCAATCCCCCAAGAAAGCCCAAAATTACCCTATCTTATGAACCTATGTTGGAAATCATTCCTCAACTTATTGGTTTGTGTTTTATCTTCGCAGCATTGAGTCTATCTTTCTTATCGATCTAACTCTCCTTTTTCGAAGAGACCTTACTCTATGTCTCCTCGGTGGACCAATATTACTTCTTGCTTAGGCATGGTGTATGTTTTGTCGACAAGAGTTGATCACTTCAGAGGGAGTCTTCTTAATGTCTCCTCGAAACTCCGATGAGATTGTATCGAAGTGACATTGTGTTGTTGAGATATTGAGTCTTGTCTCCTCGACATGCCGATGGGAAGCTAGGGAACTCTTGTTGGTGTGACTTTATGAATTCGTTGGGACTTCGAAGTAAGTCTCTTCAGTGAGTTGATAAGTTGATAGCTTATGGAGGTGACATGGCAATGGGGCCACATGGAGCAGTATTACCCTCGTCAGAGTGACATCCTTGTTTTAGTGGAAGATGACACATTGTCTCATCAAAATGGCGATATGCGTAGAGTTGTGTAACCTGCCAGCCCATGGGCGCCCTTGTGGGACCTGATTATGCTAAGCGGGAGAATGGGGATTGGATGAACCTGACAAAGGATGGATGACTGGATGTTTTGGCATATGGTGAGATTATCGAAGTGACTCGGTGAATTCAAAGAGAGATTGAACAGAGTCTCTTCGATGGTCCGATATGGCAAACAGTTAGACTGTTTACTGTAGTTACTTGGGGAATTTGAATCGATCAAGTCCTTGGTGGCTTGGAAATGTAGAATGAATGTTGTATCAACATTTCACATTCTAAAACATTGAATTGTGTGTGTTGTTCGAATTCAACAAAAGTGAGGCTGATCACGGAAATGTTATACTACTAAGATTGACACTGTGAATTAGCGCCTGGAAGCACAGTTCTATGACTTTGTATGTAAATTTTATTTTACTGTAATACAAAGAGGTCTTGCTTAGTGTGTGGGTTTTTCTCCCGTAAGGGTTTTCCCACGTAACTCTGGTGTTCATTCTATGATTGTGTCAAATTTTTCTGCTTTGTTATTCTGTTAATGTGCATCTTAATGAACTATAACTTGAAATTGGATGACATGTCTGCATATTTTCTCTAGGAATTGGCATTAGGAAGGAATTTCCACACTTAGCTTTCCTTGCAAGTGGTATTAAAGCCTGGCCAATTGTGTTATCCTTATGGGTAGGACAGGTTTTTGTGCTAATTTTGTAGTGGGAGTCTTGCAGAGGAATTTGGTAGTCTAAATTGCAGATTGAGATGGCAAACACATCAGTTAGAGTAGAAATTGATAAGTTCAATGGTGGAAATTTTGAGTTGCGGAAACTCAAAATGAAAAACCTATTGGTGGATAGAGATCTCTAGATTTTTGTGTCTGGAACTAAACCATCAGGAATGAAACAAGAATATTGGGACCTCACAGATAGAAAAGCCAGAGGGTTAATAAGAATTTGTCTAACAGACTCTGTTCTCTTAAGTGCCCATGAGGAGAAGACCACATCTTCATTATGGAAGAAACTTGGTGAAATTTATCAGGGGAAGTCTCCAGTGAATAAGTTATTCCTGAGGAAGAAGGTATACTCCTTGAAGATAGAGGAAGGAGCATTTGTAACAGACCATCTGAATTCATTTAATATGATTGTTGCTTAGTTGGTGTCTGTAGGTGTAAAGTTTGATGACGAGGATTGATGTATGCTTTTGTTGTGTTCCTTGCCTAACACATGGGACCATCTAGTGATGGCTATTGGAAGTACAACAACCACTTTTAAGATGGAAGATGTGGTTGTTTCATTATTGTCAAAAGAAATGCGAAGGAAATATTCTAAAATGTCCATGAAGGATCTTGTTGTTCAAGGCGGGTCAAAGGAAAAAAGCAAGAAGAAAGACAAGAAGTCTAAATACAAGTTTGAAGGGAGATCAAAGTCTCCAAGCAAGAAGTCCAAGGTGAAATGTTGGAATTGTGGGAAAACTGGATATATCTGAAAGGATTGCAAAGAGGAGAAAAAGAAGAAGAAGAATAACAACAACTCTTCGAATAATGATTCTTCTCAGAGTGATGTGGATGCCTTCATTGCTACCTTGGTGACCTAGGCATAAGATGGTGTTTGGTTGATTGGCTCAGGTGCATCTTTTCACATGACATCTCATAAAGCTTGGTTCATAAATTATGAAAAGTATGTTGGTGGAAAGATGTATATGGAAAGTGACTCATCTCTTGAAATTGTTGGTCGTGGAAGAGTTAGAATTCAATTTCCTAATGGAAGAATTAAAGGAATCGATGGTGTAATGCACATACTAGGTTTGGCTCATAATTTTCTTTTTGTTAGTAAGTTGAATGATGTTGGTGTTCAAGTTTCATTCTTGAGTGGTGGTTGCAAAATGACTAGAGGATCAATGGTGTTGGCAAAGGGTACACGCATTGGCACTCTGTACAAGTTGGACACGTGTGTTGTTCAATGTAACAGTGTCTCTATAAAGTCAAATAAAGTTGCTTGTATAGGGAAGGAGAATGTTGTTCCTCTGGTTGCAAACTCTTTGGAGGTGAAACTCCCTATACAGAAAACCATGTTGTGGCATCATAGATTCGATCACATAGGAGAAAAGGGGTTTAAAATCCTTGAAGAATAAAACCTAGTTGAAGGGCTTGAAGATTGTAACCTTGAGTTCAATTTTTGCAAACATTGCATTTATGGAAAGCAACACAAATTTTTATTTTTTCCAGTCCTCATAAATCTTTTGGCATACTAGATTATGTTCACTCTGATGTATTTGGTCTAGTAAATGTTCCTTCATTATCGAAGTCTAAATATTATGTTTCTTTTATAGATGATTATTCAAGAAGGGCATTTGTGTATTTTCTAAAAAGTAAATCATAAGTGTTCGGTCGGTTTAAGGAGTTTAAAAATTGGTAGAAAATCATACTAGAAGGAAAATTAAATGCTTGAGGAGGGATAATGGCAGTGAATTTTTTTCTGCATATTTTGAAAAGTATTGCAAAGACCATGGGATTAAAAGGCATAAAACTACACCTTACACTCCATGAAAAAATGGAGTTGTTGAAAGGTTAAACAAAATGCTGATGGAAAGGGCGAGAAGTATGTTGAGCAATGTTGGTCTAGAGCAGAAGTTTTGGGCTAAGGTAGTGGCTACAACATGTTACTTGGTAAATTGATCTCCATCTTCGGCACTTGTGGATAAAATTCCTATGGAAGAATGCTTTGGTAAGAAGCCCTCTCTTAGACATATTTGAGTCTTTGGCTGTGAGGCATATGTTTATGTGTCGAATGAGAAAAGATCTAAATTGGAAAACAAGGTTGTTAAATGTATCTTCATTGGCTATGGCATTGGTGTGAAAGGATCCAAGCTTTGGAATTTTGTTACTAAGAAGGTAGCAGCAAAAGTGTAATCTTTTGTGAGCTAAAGTGGATCTGTAGTAAGAGATGAAAGAAGATAAGAAAAATGTAGTTGAAATTCCTCTTACTCCAGAAAAAGAGGAACTATGAACTCCATGTGTACCTGAATCTAAGGAGAGATCAAGTAGTTCTAAGAGTTCTAAATAGGAAGAAGAACCACAACCTCAGTCTCAACCTATGAGAAGGTATACATGGGAGAAGCGGCAACCTGAAAGATATAGATATTCCATGTTGAATTCTAGTTGCGCCTATGCTTTGATTACTAGCATTGATGAGCCTAGGACTATGAAAGAGGCAATTAAAATGTATGATTCAGATTCCTGGTTGGAGGCCATGAATGAAGAAATGGCATCATTGAAAAGGAATGAAACTTGGGATTCGATACCTTTTCCTGAAGGTCAAAAACCTGTTGGTTGTAAATGGGTATTTAAAAAGAAAATTGGTCTGGATGGCAGTGTGTAGAAGTATAAATCTAGGTTGGTGGCAAAAGGTTATTCCCAAGTAGAGGGAATTGATTATGGAGAAATTTTTTCTCCTGTAGCTAAGCTGACGTTTATCAAATTTCTATTATCACTTGCAACGACTTATGACTTAGAGACTGATAAAATGGATGTGAAAATAGTGTTTCTTCATGGAGATTTTGAAGAATAAATTTATATGTCCCAACCGAAGCACTTCATTGAAAGAGGTAAAGAAAATCTGGTTTACAAGTTAAAGAAATCATTGTATGGTTTAAAAAAATCTCCTAGAATGTGGTACTAGAATTTTGACACATTTGTGTTATTGGGATTTGTAAGATCAAAATCAGATCAGTGTGTATTTTAAATCTAAAATGGTCAATTACTTATCATAGCCCTGTATGTGGATGATATGTTATTCTTTGGGAATAGTAAGGGTATGATTTCTGATTTAAAATCTTAGTTATCAACACAGTTTGAAATGAAAGATTTAGGTGCAACTATGTATATTATGGGGATGGAAATCAGAAGGGATAGAGATGGTAGAAAAATTTGGCTCAGTCAGAGTAAGTATATCAATGTTGTCCTTGAGAGATTTAATATGGCATATTGCAAGCAATTAGTTGTTCCAGTGTTACAGGGAATGAAACTCTTTGTTGAAGATTGTCCAAAATCTCCTACCAAGATGGAGGACATGGCCAAAGTTCCCTATGCAAGTGCAATTGGTAGTTTAATGTATGTAATGGTATGTACTAGGCTATACATTTCCCAAGCAATGGGAGTACTTAGTTGGTTTATGGCTAATCCAGGAAGACCGCATTGGGATGTTATGAAAAGAGTTTTTAGATATTTGAAGGGTACCTCCGAGTATGCTTTATGTTATCATGGTAACTTAGTTGGGTCACAAAGATCTATTAGCATTCATGGATATGTGGATTTTGATTATGCAGGGGACATTGACAGCAGAAGATCCACCAGTGGATATATCTTCACATTACATGGTGGTGCAATTAGTTGGATGAGCAAGCGGTAGGCTATAGTCACTTTATCTACTACTGAGGTAGAGTATATGGAAGAAACTCATGCCCGCAAGGAAGCCATTTGGCTTAAATTTTTGTGTTCTGATATTGGGTTTAATGTAGGGAAAATTACTATTTGTTGTGATAGTCAGAGTGCTATTTTTTTAGTGAAAAATCCAACTTTCCATGCCATGACGAAGCATATTGATGTTCAATATCATTTCGTTCATGATATGGTGGAAGATGGAAAGGTTAATCTGGAAAATGTGAATACTCTGGAGAATGTTTTTGATTCATTGATGAAGCTTGTGAGCATACACAATTACAGGTGGTGTGCCAGTTTGATGGGCCTTGGGGCCTATGACTTTCAGTAATGTCAAGCTCTAGAAGAAGCTAGTAAGTCTTCTTCAAGTGGGAGCATGCTCGAAATCGTGCCTCAACTTACTAGTTTGTGTTTTATCTTCACAGCATTGAGTCTATCTTTCTTATCGGGCTAAATCTCCTTTGTCGGAGAGACCTTACTCTATGTCTCCTAGGTGGACCGATATTACTTCTTCCTTAGGCATGGTGTATGCTTTGTCAGCAAGAGTTGATCACTTTGGAGGGAGTCTTCTTAATGTCTCCCTGAAACTTCGATGAGATTGTATCGGAGAGACATTGTGTTGTTGCTAAGACATTGAGTTTTGTCTCCTCGACATGTTGATGGGAGGCTGGGGAACTCTTGTCAATGTGACTATGATTTCACTGAGACTTCGAAGTAAGTCTCTTCGATGAGCTGATTATCTGATAGCTTATGGAGGTGACATGGAAATGGGGACCACATGGAGTGATATTACCCTCATCAGAGTGACATCCTTGTTTTGATGGGAGATGACACATTGTCTCATTGAAATGGTGATATGCATAGAGTTGTGTAACCCACCAGACTGTGGGCACCCTTGTGGGACTTGATTATGCTAAGTAGGAGAATGAGGATTGGATGAAGTTGACAAAGGATGGGTGACTAGATGTTTTGGCGTATGGTGAGATTATCGAAGTGACTAGGTGAATTCAAAGAGAGATTGAACAGAGTATCTTTGATGGTCCGATATGGAAAACAGTTAGATCGTTTACTGCAGTTACTTGGGGAATTTGAATCGATCAAGTCCTTGGTGGCTCAGAAATGTAGAACGAATGTTGTATCAACATTGTACGTTCTGTAACATTGAATTGTGTGTGTTGTTTGAATTGAACAAAAGCGAGGTTGATCAGGGAAATGTTATGTTGCTAAGATTGACACTATGAATTAATGCCTGGAAGCACAATTCTATGACTTTGTATGTAAATGTTCTTTTACTATAATACAAAGAGATCTTTCTTGGTGTGTGGGTTTTTCTCCTGTAAGGGTTTTCCCACGTAACTCTGGTGTTCATTATGTGATTGTGTCAATTTTTTCTACTTTGTTTTTATGTTAATGTGCATCTTAATGAGTTGTAACTTGAAATTAGATGACATGTTTGCATATCTTCTCTAAGAATTGGTATTAGGAAGGTGTTTCCGCACTCAACTTTCCTTACACCCTAAACAAGAAAGGATTTTCCACAATAACAATCTTCTGATGATCGGTAAACATTGTAAATATCTATATATCCTACACAATTCTTCTCCCATCATCAAGATTCCTTGAGAAAAAAATACAAGTCACCTCTAATCCCTCAAATATTTTTTTAGTATCCTGATTATGGGTAGCCATAAATTCTTGTTTAACAACCCACCATATGTTATATAATCAAACTAACATAAGAACCCTAACCCCTTCCTCAACATTCATCTTAAGAAGCTTGTCAAGGATCTCATCACCAATAGGATTAGGCATCTTAGAGCCCCTAATCAAGCTATTTTTTGTGTAAATTGACCACCCAATAATGTAAATCAAATTATTTTCATTGGTGATTGCATCAAACACATCCTCCCAATGCATATGGGCTTGATATAGTTGACCTTAAGATAATGAGTATCCTAGGAAGAAATTTATCAAGCATGTGGGAATCTTGATATAGAATAACATTTCAATCATTTATCTATGGATAAAAGGTATAAGGTATTGTAGGGAAATTCTTTGTCCAAATACACTTACCTACATTGTGATCATTTGAGACATAAAAGTACTACAATTTGACATGAATCCTATCCCCTCCTCTAATTTTCTATCCATATTCTCTTAATAGACTCAAGCACTCATAAAATTTATCCCCATTCAGTAGATCCTTCATAGGCACATGGGTTGTTCCCAACGAAATTGATCCTATTAGGTTATCATCTTTAATAGTAAAAAAAACTTTGGCAACTTTGTGGGAACTATAAATGTGAAAGTACTTGTACCATCTTGGATTTGTGAGCTCATTTTAGATGATATGGTTTTGAACCACATGAGCTTTCTCTAGATCTATGGTTGCATACAATCTATTCACTCCTTAGCCAATTCCCACCATTTCTTTGATTCCTTTGATGAATTACACTATGACATCAGGATCTAAACATTAATAACCATAAGGCGCATTAAGAAAGTTCTTGAGAGTTGATATTGTGACCTATTCATAAATAATAATAAAATTATCATCAAATATCAATATGAAAATTAGTCAAAGTAGTAGTCTACATCTAACCACTATGCTCTAAACACCACATAAACATTGTTTTATGCTTTATGGAAAAAAGTGAGTATTTATATCACTCCATACTAAGACTCCCAAACTAACTCAAGCCCTTACAATTTTATTGTTGAATCACTATAGGTACCAATTTTGAGTAATTGAAGGAAAACAATTTCAAAATAAATTAGAGAAAATATTTTCCTGGTTATAAATAGATGGTTTAGTAATAAAAATTCATAGCCCAGCTACTACACATTATAGATATAAAAAATTGTAGTTTGTCTTTATTTTTCACTTCTCCAATGCCCTTATTGCCCTCGTCTATAATTTCTAATCTATTTTATTTGGGGAAATTCCTCAAAAATATCACTTTCCTTTTAACTTCTCAAACAAATTTTTTCTCTTGAATGTTCTATTTTTCTAAAGACTAAACTATTTTTGCACTATTTCTAGTGCCTTTCCATTACCTAGTGGTCTTCTTCCGTTATTAGATGTTAGTGAACTCTCTCCATTTTAAAATTATTTTGTACTAAATGCTTCCAAATTTAATTTTAGTCATATTCAACAAGTTTAAATTAATATGACACTCTTGTTTTCAGGGCCTTGTGCTATAAATTAGACTAGTGATGTTCATGATGCATCTAGATGTAGATATGTGTGTATTCTTATTTAATAAGTTTTAAATGAATATAACATTCCTACAAAATAAGACACAATTGCTTGTTTTTAACCTTGGCCTTAAAGATATTAAGTGAGTAGTACGTTAGTCTCAATAATTTATGCTACTTAGTGTATCTTGCTTCTATGCAAGGTTGGAAAATTTGGATGCAACCCTCTTAGGTCATAAATTTTAGATGTTTTTGTAAGATATAAAATTAGGCTATACAATGGCTTTGGAAGGCTAGATGGTGATTCGTCATGGACGAAAGTGTTCTAAGATCACAGAGCAATTGGGAGTTGAGAACGCTCGATTAAAAAATAACACACACATGTTGAAGGAGGATGATGATAAATGAAGTTATGTGATTAACTAGACAAGAGAAAAATCTAAGTGAAGTGGAAAATTTGAGTGAAATTATTATTGGTAATGTCTAGGATAAACTATGGCTAATGAATATGACAATGTTGGTAAGATTTTTATTTTGAAATATGGGAAATATTTTGATGTGTGGAAGTGGCTTGGTGAGTGTTTCAAATATGTTTTAGGTAAAAAAAGTTAAAATTTTGGTGAATGTAGTCAAATTATTCAAACTGATAGGTCTAATGGATTGTATGTAGTGAAACAATGCAAGTGTTGAAATATAAGACAAAAGAGCTAAATAGCATAGGCAATAAAATATAAGGTGAAAGCACTAAACATTATAGGAACTAAAATAGTAGAAGCATGGGTTTTAAATGTGCTAAAATATAGGTTGTAAGTGTTGAAGTATCACAAGCACTAATTTGAAAAAAGAACCAAAATAGTGAGAGTGCTAAACTACAATTCGAAGGCACTAAACTAAGATGAACATGCTTGTTTAATTAGTTTCAACAAGAGTTTTCATCAAGAAAAATACACAATGGTTGACTTTGAAATTTCAAGGTAAAAAGGCTAATTTTCATATACTTGTTTTACACAAGAAAACATGACAAGCACTTTAGCACAATCCTAAAACTATTCAAGTAGGAGTCACTCATAGTGTTTTCCCATTGAAAAATCAACTACTAATACCATCTACCATGTGAGGAATAGATAGGGAGTGCTATTAAAAAATAATATCCCTTATCATAAGATGGCCAAAGGCGTCACCCAAGGTTAGCTCTATCTCAACACACAAAGGTGCATTGTGAGTAACTTTAGGGGGCAATTTTCTTCCCTTGAACCACACTAAGAGGCAACGGATGGTGTTATCTAGGCTTTACAATCTCTCTAAGTATATCCTTAAAATACCACAAGGGAATGTGAGGTCTAATCCATGAATACAAACCTGTCTACAAGATTGGGACCTAAGCGCAAGAAAAGGTCCATTTACCTTGTGTTGAAAATCATTTGGGATCCCAAAGCTATTGCAAACACGATGATGACTACATTGAAGTAAAAAAATTATTCTCCTGCATTTGTATACCCTGTCAAACACTTGGTTGAGGTCATCCCTTGGGGTGATGAAATAGCTAAGTAGGACTCCTAATTGGAAAGGAATTCTAGGTGTTTTTGGTCACCCAATATTACAATAAGTGCAAGACGATAATATACACATGACTAGCACCTTTAATATCTACTCTAAAAAAAATGTGAGACTTTTGATCCCCAAGATTGTACACAAGGTGCAAGGGGGGGAGAATACATCTACACAAGCTCCAAAAACACAAAAAACAATATATTTACCCTCTAAATACTTTAGTGCAACTAGCTAGTGGTAAATAAAAAATATTTGACAAGCAAACCTATAAATGATATATGTGACTTTGATAGGTGGAGAATAGTTGTGCCAATAGGTTAGCATATTGTTCCGAAAGGGGGTTATCTATAAATGTAAAAGATAAAAATAGAAAATAGAAAAAGAGTTAAAACACAGAGCATGTGCATTGAACAATTTAACTACTGAAATACAAATTACAACTGCTAAACAATGGAAACACTACACTAAGGTTGAAACTAAAATATAATAGAAAAACAACTTGGTATACTTTATTGTGGAGGTGCTAATTCACAAGTCATAGGTGTTGATTCATAGAGTGTGGATGCTAATATAAAACCTACATAGAACATAAAACAAAGGTGAATAATTTTCTAGAAAACACATAAAATACAAAAAATAAAGATAGAATGATAAAAAATAAGAGAAAATAGGTTATTCAATAACACAAAACAAGAAAATAGAAGAGATGAAATAATAAATCAATAGAAAATAGGTTAGAATATATTTGTGATGGAAGCGCTAATGTAGTGGTGAAGGTGTTGAGAAGTGGAAGCACTAATCCATATTTTGTAAGTGTTGAGAGACTCTGGATATCAACACCTACAAGAAAATGTTAGTTTTCCTATAAAATAAAGAATTAAAATGACCAAAAACTAGTAACTACATAATGAATGATAAAACAATAGAGAATACACATGACAAAGTGAGAAATAAGGATGAAAAAGATAGAAAATATCAAAAAGTGGAAGTGCTAAGATGTCCACATAGGCACTAATCACATAGTGGAAGCATGGGGCATGTGGAAGAATAGGGTGAAAGTGTTGATATGGAACTTGGGACATGTAAAATCATAAAAAACCTCAAATATTTAGTTTTTTAGAGACATGAATCCCACCAAGCATGTCAAAATAAAGACAAGAAAATGAAATAAGGAAAGAACACAAAGATAAAGCATAAAAACTAAATCATTTTCCCTTAATTCACTTTGCTCCTCTAATTGAGCCAAAGTGAAGTAAACCCTTCCCCACTTGATTTTCTCCACAAATTATTGATTGGTGAGTTGAATGGAAATGTGGATTTCTCTTGAAACTATCATAATAACAGTATAATGATATTATTTATATATTTTTGGTGGGATAAATGAAGGGTCGAGATGTAATGATCAATGGAGGACTAGGATTAAGTGAGAAAGGATACATGGATTGAGTGTTTAGCCTTATGACAAGTGTCACAAGGGAAGGCTAGGAGAGTGATATTTGTCTTGGGGAAGAGGGCTAGGTGTGCTCACATATGTGTGAGCACACACATAGGATGGCTCATGATTGTGACAATTGGAGAAATTTTGGAAAGGGGAAAAGGTATGTGGCTAGATGTGTGAGAAACCAATGATAGATCTAGTCAAAGGATGAGATGGAGGTGAGGTGACCCACACATTCTCACGCATGTGAGCATTGAAGAAGGTGACACTTGTCACATCATAGCAAGTTTGGGGATTTTGAGGAATATAAAATTGGAGAAAAATATTAATGGATATTAGTGAAGGATTAGTTAATTAATTAATCAATTAATTAAGATTAGAATAAATATTTGGGGGCTATGATTATATTAATTAAATTAATTAACTTTACAAGAAGGGGGAAACATAATTAATTAAATATAGTTTAATTAATTATGATGATAAATAATAATTAATTATATAATGGATGACTAAATTAAGGGTATCTACAGTCTTTATACCATCAAAACATGCAAGACCTGTAATACACTCAAGCTCCTCTAAAGTATCATCATCAAAGGGTATATTATTAGCATAATTAAGGGAAATGAGGAAACCTATAGTGGTATCATCTAGGAATGGAGAGATATGATGATCTTCAAATATTTCTCAAATCTTGGTCCAAAGAGCTTGTGGGAAATCAAGGTATAATATAGCACACATAGTATCATGATCAGTATTAGAACAAATTAATCCTATAACATGAATAATATTATTAACCCATGATTATTTCCTCCTAGGTATGTTTGGTTCAAGTATGAGTCCATAAAGATAAGATAAAATATTAAGCCACCTAAGATTTGTCAATACTCATAATTATCCTTATTTAGGATTACCACAAAAATATGAATAGAAAAACCCATGATACTTCCTCAAATTAAAAAGTTATACACCAACAATCGCAATACATATGAATAAGCTAAAATGAAATCATCTCATAAAAAAAAGGTACCAAAATGTTTGAGTAATCAACCAAAATGCAATTATGTCATAAACTAAATAAAATATATACCTAGGGAAAATTATACAAAAATATGCATAGATGGCTATGAAGATCTCTCTTCAATACCTTTCCAACTCTACAAGAATAAAAAATAAAGATAATTTGACAAATATATATGAGCTTGGAAGCCAAAATGGATGATCAAACATTAACAAGCAATAAATATAGAACATATGTTAGCACCACCAAAAATTATTGAAGCTACCTTTCCAATGACTTTTAATTTTTAAAACTCTAATTTTGTATGCCCAAGTTATACCAAAAATTAAAAAATCACTCTTTTAGGGAAAATAGGGTAGGGTAGGGTGGCCCCCTATTGGCTGGCTTGTGGTTGAATAGTGATTAGCCAATAGTGTTGTTAGATGAGTGGTAACTAGATGGGTTTCAAGTGGAGGGGACTCCCTATAAGAGAATATGGTAGGGATAGTGAAAGGGGCCAAACAAAGGTGGCTCCTTGGTGGAGTTAGTGAGTGGTTGTTGTGATATCAAGAAACATGTGGGAAAAAATGCCTATGAAATGATAAGAACCATCAATAGATATTTAGTTGCTAGAAAATCCAAACCATATGATTGAAAATTTTATCATTAATCTCAAAACTTTGTCAAACTATGGAAAAATCCACCAAGAATTTTTAAGAAGACCAAAAAATTTAAAAAATTATCAACTAGATAAAAAACATCAATTGAAAAAACTTGTCACTAAAATAACTAGGAGGAACCATCTTTTTGTTGAACAAAGCTAGATTTTTGTGTAAACACTACAATGGTACCATATTCCATTCATACAAATTATGTGAATGGACTAATTTTTTACATATTTTTCCTAATGATTTTTCAAGACCCCCCAAAAAAAATCTTAATTTTTTCCAAACATTGATTTTAGTATTTGGATGTACCATTTGAATTCTTAGGGCTAAATATCTCCAAAAATAGACAAAGGATTATAGATCTAAAGGGATGATACCATGTTGGAGTTGATGATTGAAATTCCATATCTCCCCAAGAATCACTTTCAATTGAAACATCCTATCACACAAGAGAAAAGAAACTCATTTTATATGAATCCTAAATTTTCATTAGATACAAAAATACTATTTTTACAAATTTATATAATGAAAACCTTATTATAAAGAGAAGGATGAAACCCTAGATGGGGATATAATTAGATCATGGCATGTGTCTTAATCCTATTCCTTGAGATTAATTAGGTGATTATCTTTTTCACTCTAATGAATGATAAAACCTCTCATGCAAGGAACCTATTATTGCATCATCTACTTTGGGATCTAGATGTAAAAAGGAGAAAAAGTAAAAGAACAATTTAATCAAGCAATCCACATATCAATAGTCCAAGAAAATATTCATTCAAGCTAAAAACCATGCTTGATTTTTGGTAATTTCAAACACTCTAAAAAGGATAGGTCATATAGAGGTGCTAGAAAATACCACTTGAGTCACTGTTGTCACATAAAACTGCACCCTACTGAATAAGAGTTCAGTGTTCTAATGACACAATGGAAACAACTTCAAGGTGTGGGACCTTGCGTGAATGAGGTTGAATCTCCGGAGAAGGTTGACTTCCTCTTCTAAACTAAGTGCAAATGTGTTGGTCTAACCCAGCACATGAAACCTATTACTACTCTAATCTAACAACTCACAGAGGAAAATGGATAGAAGGAGAACATGAAAATGAAAGGGAGGTGATGCACAAAGATAGAAATGTGTTTCTTCTTTGCTTCATATTGCACAAAATATCAACAAATCAGCTAAAACAAGCATTCAAACATGAAGGTGAGAGATTTTTACTCAAACATGCAAGAAATACCTATGATAATAGTAAGATTTTATTGATATGAGGCATAAAACCAAGACTTCACAATGGTAGAATGCAAGATACAGTGTCTGCAAAAGAAAACTGTGAGAGGAGACCAAAAGAAGAATGCCCAAAAAATATACAAGTGTTTCCTTTATAGTTTAGGCATAACTAAGATGAACATTAACCAAACCCTAACCCAGCTAGGGTTAGCAGATCTAATCAAAGAAGCATGAGATCTATCCCAAAAATTTGTGCCAAAAACAAGCATGGTCATCATACCTATTGTGAAAAATTGTGCTAAGAAGAGCCTGGGAAGACAAGGTTTGCACGCCATCCACCCTGCCATGAATATTTTTCCTAGAAAAGCCATCCAAAATCCTCCATGAAATCTATGATTTGGGTATGGAAATGGTCAAAAGGGACACCCATCAACAATGAATGAGCATGGTTCCTGAAAAATTTCTTGGAGAAGTCATAAAATGCATTAAATGTTGTCCTCGAACCCTAAAAAACATGCCTAGTAGTTGGGAGGAAGTTGTGCATTAATGGCATTGTTGAACAAAAATGTGCCAATTCATGGATCGTCGGGGTGTTGGGCCCAAAAAATTGCCTTTGGAAGCATATGAATTAAATGGTGTTGAGCCCCAAAAATATGTCTTTGTTGGGGGTTAGGCGTCGAGGCTACCTCATGCTTTATGCTTACATCAAACACACTGGTGTCGAGCTATCAAAGATCGGGCATCGGGCTGTTCGAGATTGAACGTCGGGCTTGCAGCTTACCACATACCAAAGTGAGAAGAGAGGAGGAAACTGTGACCACCAAAAAGAACCATCGGGGTCAGAGAGAAGGGTTACCTCTTACTGAAGAAAGGTAAGAGGTAAAGGAGAAGGTTGAAGGCCAATACCCGAAAACTCAACATTTAGCTGAATTTTGGGAGAAAAGAGTGAAAGTGAGAAGGAGAAGGAAGAAAGAAAAAGGTGAGACTTCGAAGGTCAGACCTCAGACCGTCAAAGGTCAGAGGTTGGGAGGAAGGCTTACACCTTGAAAAGTGAAAACGGTAAGAGGGAAGAGGTAAGGGTGAAAGGCGACACCCAAAGGTCGATAGAAGAAAGTCAAAAAAAGGAAGAGGAGAGAGGGAAGACCGAGCCCCGAAGTCCAACAAACCAAAACTTAGGCAAGTCTTGAAAACTTAATCAAGCTTCGATGATTGGGGTAAGGATTGAGGCTTACCATGAGAGATCGATAAGGGGTAAAGGGTAAGGGGAAAGGCCGAAACCCAAAACACTTAGAAGAAAAAGGGGAAGCAAGGTAAGAAGGAGAAAGAGTGATGGAGAAAGCATGAAGGTAAGCAGGTAAGAGATAGCCCAAAAACCCAAAAATTTTGGACTTAGCCAATTTAGGAACCCTCAAGGAAAACTCATGCAAGATGGCCCATGTAGGATCTCTCAGATCGGATATCAGTGATGGGTCATCTAAGAGGGGCATGAAATTTCAACAGTCACAATATTACAAAGATATAGGATTTAAAGTTGATTAAATGTTAGTGACCAGGAGTTTTGATATAGAAGAAGAAGTTTCATTTTTCTATGATATCATTGTCATATTTATGAAAGGAAACATGGAAATTATAAATTTCATGTATATCAATTCAAAGCCATGCAACCTCTCCAATAAATATTATATTTTTCACTTGTATAATTTAGAATCTAGTTCAAATTTAGACCAAGTTTGTCTTCAATCCACTATGGTATTGCGACGTTCTTTCTTTGAATTGGTCAACCAAGTAAAAATAAAGTATTTTGTATCAAATTCTAGAAGTGAAACAATTTTGTTCACATGTCCATGGTTAATGATATGAAATATTTATCAGATATGGTACAAAATCATGAGCACATATGTGGATATGGTTTCAATAATTTAGAAGTATCCATCTCTCTTCATCAAGATCTTAGTACTAATTGCAGTAGCAATATTGAGACTACAATGTATTTACAAAACTATAGCCTAGATGGTTCTAATTCTAATCCTTATATCTCTTGCTCACCTATATTTGGATTATCCAATTTTAAACTCTTATGCCAAAATTCCACTAGTATCAATTTTATTACTGCATGCCCATCTTCATGCATTCATCCCTCCTTTAGCTCTAATAATTAGCCTATTCTTGTCACAACCACCATCACTGATACAATTGACCTTAGCAAAATTGAGCTTATCCTTTTGGCAAGAGATATGTTGGCTATTGATTTTTTCTCGGTTTCTTTTATTTTTCTTTCTTGATTTTATCTTTTTTATCTCATTTTCTCAATGAAATCCTATATTAATATGCTTAGAGTAGCTTGGATCATAGCATGAGTGTCTTATTTGGCATGTTTTACTTTCTTTTGTCTCCCATTTACTCGATGAATTCTTATATCTTAATGTGCTTAGAGAAGCTTGGGTTTAGACATGAGTTTCCTTATTTATTATGTTTGCATGTGTGTTTTTTATTAGGGGAAAAAGAATTTTTGATGGGACCTAAAACACATTACAAATAGGTTTTGAAGGGACCTGAAACCCTATCGAAGCAAACCAAGCTACTAAAAAATAATCTATAGACCAATAGCATCCCATCAGCAACACCACCATACAGAAAAACAAGACTACACAAGCTGCTAAAAAGGTTTTTAAGGGACCTTGAACCCTTTACAACCATATTTTGACTGGGACCTTGAACCCTTATGTAAGCAAAGACACAACATGTATCAGCCAAGCTACATCAAACCAACTTATCAGGATAACCAATGTTGATCCAAGAAAAATAGTCATCTTACTAGTTTGGAAGACCATCAAACTCATTTCTGCACCAAAACTAGTAAATCCAAACTCCCCACCTCAATAGGGGAGTTAGAGAGCACAAATAAACACTGAATATCATCAACCTTCTTGTAGCAGCACCCTTCCCACTTCACAAACCCAACCTCCACCTCAATAGGAGAGAGCTCCCCTCTATATGAGAGGATGAAACGAGAACCATTGCCACTAAAAGATAATTCTTCCCACCAAATCTATAGTACCCAACTCTGCCTCAATAGGAGAGGATTTCACCTCAAAAGGAGAAGTCTCCACCTCCATAGAAGACATCAACTGTAGAACCTGATAGAAAGAAGACACTCCCATAGAAAGGGTAGACACAACATCCTTTGGCAAAGTGAGAAACTAGAACTTGAAAGGAGAAAATGAACTATCATTAGCCATCAATATTAAAAATAGAAACTTTTAAGCCATCAACATAAACATTGGTAAACCACTCAACTATTTGAAAGATAGCAACCCCATCCATCTACCAAGAAAGCATCCAAACAAAAAAACTAGAGGACGGGTCACTCAACTACCCCCTATAACTTTTGAAAATGCACTCCCAAAGGTAAAACTCTTCAAACAACATCCCAACCACAAAGATAAGCATGGAACAGGGGTAAAAGTCCCCAACATAATTCCCAAAAACATAAACCCCTGTAGCAATCACATGTAGCATAGGAGAACCATTAGTGACAGGAACCATAGAGAAGCCATCCACTTCCTTTCCAACTCCAAAAAGCTAGCCATCAGGAAGCTCTGGTCACAAACCAACCATCTCTACCACAAAATATACAACACCCATGCCTCTGTAATAGAGGAAATTCCATGCCTGCAAAAAAACCACTACAAAAGGCCCATGCACCACTAGGAAGTGGAAAGGGCAACAACCAAACTCTCACAGGGTACCCCATTTAGCAAAAGAAAATTCTTTACTCCCCACTACAAAACTACAACCACATGAACCTTCCACAAGCAGGAAAGAGGTCAGAATGGCTAAAAGAGGACAACCATCCATGCAATAGCACCCAAAGAGATTCCTTTTGCTTCCCTGTTGTGTAACATGCCCAGCTAAATTTTCCTCAATAAATTAAGAATTGATATTATGAATATAAAATTTATGACATAAATCCCATAGCTATTTCCATTTAGCAATTACATGTCCATAAATAAAATAAATAAATCTAAATATATATTCATTTCCAAATGTCAATAGTCAATTTACAAGTTTGACATGGCACTCAAACGCCTCAAATTCAATACATCAAATTCATCCATTGCATCAATTCATCAATTACATCAATGATCCAAGTACATAAATAGAATTCTGATATGATTCCTTTTTAACAGCTTGCTCCACTAGTGGGTGAGAACATGGTTGAGGTACTTTTCCACCCAACCAGGAAGTAATTTTTCCCTGAAATTCTTCAATCAGTCAAAGAATACCCAACCCTACACGGAACACTTAGCAAGAGATACAATTTGCAAGGTGGAATTTGTGTGTGCCTAACTACATGCATTTCTATCTATTGTTAGAAGATGCAAGTTCCATGTTAGGTAAATAAAAAATAATAATACAACAGAGAGAGGATAAATATTAACAGTATATTCCGTAAATAAAATGACTGCAAAGCTTGGCCAAGCTCATGCTGCATAAAATGCAACTCTAGTTAGATTTAGAAAAGAAAATCTACACTCTCTAGCACCCATTCCCAGAAGAAAATCTCATCATATCAAAGGGGTATCCCTCCCTTTTAGACCATCTATTAGCATCATATTCTAGTGTGTTACAGTCTACCATTGAATCCTTGTATCATTCCATTTCAATATTATCAACAAATATTCCTTCTAAATCTGGTATAACCATTCCTTTATTCATCATACATCTATCTTTCTATTAAGACTCGTATTGTAAATCAACAATGTTCCATTTCTATAGTTCTTTCCTTTGCAAATAAAGTTTAACAATCTTAATCAATGAGTAATTCAAGATGAATCAGAAGGTATACCACATGTATGTGCATGTGCATAAATGAAACATTTATGCATGTACACATATATGCCTGGAAATGAATATAGTTGGAACATGTGTATACATTCAAAATAATAAAAGAAAATCTTCCTTACATATAGGTCTCCATATTCAAAAAAGAAAACATCAACTTCATTCAGATGCTCCATTTAATCTTTCAATAACAACTAGTCTCAATTAAGATACAAATGAAACATTTATTCCACAGTCACTTGTCTTTCATGAGGACTAAAAAACAACTCAAAATGAAACATGGTTGATTTACAATATCCAAAGTAATCAATTTCAGAGAATTACCATATTATACAGAATATATGTACCCTTAAGTTTGATACAATCTAGGTTCTATATTCATTCTATTTCTGGCTAATATGTTCATTTGTTGTTCAGTTTAGATTCACCACCTTAATATTTATTTTAAAAGAAAATCAGAACACTATAAAAATGGATGTTTTGTTCCATCAATAATGATATTCCACATAAGGGTGTCGATAAGCATGTTATCATGAAAATGATAACATGATTATCATGATCAAATGTCTTGTCTCGATGGCAGTAACCTTAGGAGATCATGGTTTATTATCTTGGCTTTATCTCCTCTCTATTTGGCTTAGGAGTATAGAGTTAAGAGCCCATCCTATTAATAGTTACACATCTTATGGAAACGAGCTGATGGATGTGGTAATTATAGCAAGGTGTACTTATGTTGTCAGGTTTACACAGATTATGGGGGCCTTATTGCCTTGTTTCTGGATTGTTCTCTTAGTTCTTTCTACTCATCAAAATAAGGAGAAGGTCGCAATGAGGGTGTCTCTGGTTGACATGGGTGGAGATCATTGCAGACAAGAGCCTCTTTCATGTGAGGGGTTTAGTCGTAATGCGGTTGTGTGGGAGCATCTAGAGAAGGGGGCATTTTCCTGTATTTTCTTAAACTACGTGGGTTTTATTTTGAGGCCACTGAAGTTTTTGTGAAGGGTTGGAATAATTGTATGCTACACTATCAAGGGGTGGAGGTGAATATTACTGAGTGTTTAATTTTTGAAATCACAAGATTAACCAAGAAGGGTAATAAATTTTACAGAGACCGTGGGGCTTCCAAGTGCGCTTTGGATAATTTCTTCAATGGCAAGGAACTAGAAAAGCTCAAGGGTGTGGGAAGTGGAGGGTATGACCGTTCTTCTATCAAGCCGCTTTGGAGGGATGTGGTGCTGGAAATTATAAAATATTTCATGCTCGATGCCAAGTATTTTGTAATCTATGGGTACCATTTTATGTTGTTGAATCACTTTAGGCACAAGAGTTTGGTGTTGTTTCCCTACTATTTTCTCCTCTCCATGGAAACTAGCATAGAAGATAATAGAAGAAATCCTAGTAAAGCTATTCTCCATGACCCCTTATCATTGACTATATCAAAATGAAATTTATTCCTGAAATCCCTAAGATTTACAGTGGATGGAAAGGTAAGGGACCTACGTCAGGTTATGATACAGGGGAATTTGCAGAGGAGTGGGATGAGGATTATGAGGAGGATGGATCTGAAGAGTTGGAGTCATCAGATAAAGATGGTAAGCCTATGTAGGACCTCAATCCTAAGATATCTAATTCTTGCTTGATGGGTTATGAGACTAGTATTGAGATGAAGGAGGTTGTGTCTTTTGGCACCAAGAAGGGATCTAAAAGGAAGAAAGGTGGTCAAAAGGATGAGAAGCAGGAATGTGGGAATGGAAAAATCCTAGTTGAGGACTATGTGAAAGATTCTCGTGTGTCCCCTATTCATACTAGTAAGGGAAACAGGGGAGCAATAAGGTTGATAAGGGGCTTCATGTGGAAGAAAAATGTCATGAGGGAAATGGAATTAAGAGTTCTAGGGATGTTTCCCCTATGCATACTAGGTTGGTGATTCTTGACTGTAAGGGTTTCGATCAGGTTGAGGATAAGAAAGGGTTGTTGGAGTTGATGGCGAACTCGATAGTGAACTCTAATAAGCAGTGTGTGGAGGTTGAAGCAGTAGATTTGGAGGATTCTCCAGCTGGTGATGATTTGAAGGGCAAAGGTTTGGATTCAAAGTGTCAGCTTGAGAATGTTTCTATTCCTTCTACTAAGCCTCTGAATTGGGATAAAATAAACTTGGATGTTTTTGTAGAATGGCAGAGGATGGAATGAATAATCTCGTTTCGTTGTTTAAATGGATTTTCTCATAGGTCAAAGATCTTAATGCTAAGTTGAATGAATGGCAGAGTTTCTGTGTGGTGTTGATTAATTGTAACAAGGAGTGGACAATGAAAAGCAAGTTTAATATAATGAATGTTGTTCTTAAAAAGGTGGCGGTGGATGCTGAGAAAATGGGTAGGGATCATGAGGAGAGGTTGGTGTTCTTGGAGGATAAATTCAATAAAATTTGTCATGATTTGCAGTCTGTGGTGCAAATTAGTAACTAGTCTCTCAATTCAAGTGTGCAAGGACTTACTTTGCTAAATGAAAAAGCTCTTAGGTGGACTGGTAAACATTTGGATCTCGGCGAGAATGAGGAGGTGATTGTTGATGTTAATTGAAAGAATCAGATGGAGAAGAGCATGGATGATGGTTTGTGTGTGCGAACCAGAAGCAGGACTAAAAGAGGACTGCTATTTCCTTCTAGGAGCTTGAATATGTGGTGGAGATGCATGATAATGTTATCTCTAGTAATTTGGAGGTGGCCAAGGTTTTAAATAATCTACTTTAGTTTTTGTTTGTTTGGATTTTGTGTTAATGTTTTGTTGTTTGTGTGTCAAGGTTCATCTTGTAATAGCTATTTTGTTTTCTAGGGTTGTATGGTGGTAGTTGCTTAATATTTTGTAGCCTTCTCTCATTTTCAAGGGTTTGGGATCCCTTCAAACCTACTTTTCCTTATCAAAAACATGATTTCGGTTATCTTAAAGTTCCTTCATTATACCCGATATCTATTGTTCCATGGTTCGACCCATAATATAATGAAAGTTCCCTTTAAATACATATATAAAAGAAACAAAGTATATTCTTACTTTGACTCAAATTTAAAACATTGGAATAATCGACAATTATCATGTATATATATATATATACATGCATATAGACACTCGTATGATAATTCAAATGATTCATATATTCGCAGCCTAAGATGGCTAAGCACTGGTAACACAGAATAACATCAACATTATTGGCATTCATCGAATGTTAGCAAAGTTTGGCTAAGGGTTTCCATCGAATGATAGCATCATTCTTAATATCCTTTCTCTTACAGAGTATGGTGGAAGTTTATAAATTAAAAGAAATGATGAAAACATTGTTTGGCCCATACATTTAGCCCAATTCGAGTCGCCACAGTTTACCACACTGAAATGGTGGGTGCAACATACATAATACTAGATGAAAGATGCATGTCATACACCAATTGATAAAGTATCAAATTGATATAAATCTCTTGACTAGCATAAGCTATATTCTCATAGAGTGCAATTGAAACAATCTAAGTTGAACACCATAACGGTGTCGCTCCAAACATTGCATAAACAAGATAGATTTTTCTTGATAAATGAAACGTAATAACATTGATCAGGCCAAATGGCCACAACTACAGGGAAAGTATAGCATGCGGGTGAGAATCTCGTCACTGGTGTCTAACCCGATACCCATGCATGTTGGGTAATCAAATAACAAGCTTGTCATGGTGGCTTTGCCACAAACAGGGCTAACACAGATTGACATGGGTCGACTAACAAAGGCAGATACATGATTACAGAGCCATGAAAAATGCATGATAAGGGCACAAGAATTACACAATATTTCCAAAATAGCACATAAGAATGAATACCCTTTCAACTCAAAAGAGAAACATCTGAGATGGGTTCAAATTACCTCTCCTTGTGTGATTCTTGGTGATTTTTCCTTTGATAGAATTAGCAACAACTTCTCAATCCTTCATTTTCCTCCTTCTCTATCCATCTTTTTCCTTGATGCTCTTCTCCTATTTTTTGCTAGATTATCTCTTCAATTCGTCCCCTTTGACGACGAATATCTCCTTTGCTATCTTTGGAGATAGTGGTCTTAATTTCCTTTTCCCATATTCTTTTTACATGGCCACCCACTTCCCCTCTATTTCTGAGCATTGGTTGTTACTTTCTAACACAAGAGGGGTTGGCCCCTATACCATTCATTATGGGAGTTACGAATTTAAGTATGAACTCATTGTTAAAACCCATGGTAACACATTGATATATATATATGGTTTATATATATATAAAAACCATATATATATAAGTCTTATATATATGGTTTATATATATATATATATAAACCATATATATATACGTATATATATATATACATATCTTTATTTCTATGTAGGGATTTACAAGCATTCCTATTATTTTATTTTTCCATTTCCTTATTCAAAAGCCTATTTTCAAGTTTGTCAAAAAAAAAAATAATACAATCGTTCTCCATATGATAATTGTATATGATAGAATGCATTTCCATTATCATTTAATATAAAACTTTGAGATAGATAGGGTAAGACAAGGATGCTCTAAATTTGTTTCTTTCACAAGATTACTTATTTCACCAAATTATGATTCCACACAATATAAAATGATATTTATCGATTACAAACAAATGCAGATGTCATGGTCTACTATGGTGTGTGAGATTCCATATTTCATTCCTGCTTACCATTTGATGTAGAGCAAGGTGATAAAGACATCAACTAACCAGGTTCAACTTGTCTCCCAACTCTCAAACCCAATCTAGGGTTATTTCCTTCAATATCTCACCTACTAGCTCGTAGGTCACCAAACACCCTTATTTTTTTATATCTTTTAGAGAAGGTTGTTTAGGGACTTGACTCAAACACTTTCAAAGACCCATTTTTCTCTCATTCAACATATCAACCTATAGCAATAGGTCTTTTTGAAACATCTTGCACAAAATTGTCCTTCAACGTTGTTCCTAGGCCAAATTAGGCCTCTTTTCCAAAGGAGGTACTCAAAATCCTTCACACAAAACCTGAAACACTTCACCAACAGATCTAACTAGTCACAAAACTCACAATTCCACCATTAGATTCATCAACACACTTCAAATTTTTGTTTTCCTAAGCAAAAACTAGTAATTTCAAGCCTAGCACTCAAACATGCTAGACTAGGGCACGTGCTAAAAACCTCCAAACACTATCACCCTGCCCTACCACTAAGAAAATATTAAAGAACACTCCTAAAATTTCCATTCCACCAAACTACAGAATTTTCCTACGGTGGAATGGCCTATTTTGACATGATTTTATTCAAACCCTAGCAAAATGTGCAACCTTCAAAAAATTGGCTTTATGTCTTGTAAATTTGAATAAAAATCACTCCAAATGGATTCAAATGAAATCTTACACTGAGAAACACCACTTCACATTGGATTTACATGATTATCTTATTGTATTGAGCCATATAGAGTCAAAAAGTGTGTAAGAACATAGAAAATCTCACAAACATAGAGCAACAATGCTTTATTTCTCCAAATCTTCAAGAAACCAACGTGCCTTGATGAAGTTAGAGGAATTTTAACATATCTTACATGAAATACCAATGGTCTACAACTAACATTTGAAAAGATGACCGTTCATCTTCCAACTAACCAACAAAATAACAAAAAGTTCATAGTTCAACTTTTGCAAAGTTGCCACATTATTGATAACCTTTGAACACAACCCCACTAGGACCCTAAATGATTTCATTTACAACAAAAATTGGTCAAATTGACCTTATTACATCATGGAATGACTCAACCCTATCCTAGAATCCAAATGCATAAACAAACCAAAATTTACAAGGGTGCTCCTGCACCATTCAACCGGGGAGGAAAATATTTCATCCTCCTGATGAAATAAGTTCTTGAATTGTGGTACCATGTTGTTTGATATCATATTCAGTCATCCACTGAGCATCTTCAATTGGTAAATCTTTCCACTTAACCAAGTACTCATTATATACCTTCTTCCTAGTTCTTTTGACCTCCCTTGTATCTATTATGCCTTCAAGATTCATTGGTTGGCTTGGAGGTAAATCCTTAACCCATTCATCATCTTCAGCATTTGTAGCACCTACAACATCACCTTCATTCACAACACCTTTAAAAGAATACAAATCAGCAACATTAAAAATGGGTGAAATGGAAACTCCTAGAGGTAGCTCAATTTCATAAGCATTTTGACCAAACTTATGCACTATCCTACAAGGGCCAATATTTTTCGTCATCAATTTGGTGTATTTTCCTTTTGGAAGTCTTTCTTTCCTGAGATGTGCAAGTACCAAATCACCAACCTTGTACTGAACATCCTTTCTTCTCAAATTTTCCTTCTCCTTATATTTCTCCACACTCGTCTTCAAGTTCTCCTTGACCTGCTCATGAATATCTTTCATAGCAATGGCAAAGTCTTCCCATGTTGCACTCCTTTTCTCCATGTCTCTTAGATCCCTAAGTTCATATATGCATCTTGGACTCATCCCATAAACAACCTCAAATGGATTCCTTCCAATACTTCGGTTAACAGAGACATTATATGCATACTCTGCTTGAGGAAGTACAATATCCCATGACTCACCATGCTCCTTAGTTAGACATCTCAACAAGTTTCCAAGAGACCTGTTAACAACCTCAGTTTGGCCATCCGTTTGTGGATGGTAGGCTGAACTGAATTGTAACTTGGTACCCAACTTTTTCCACAAGGTCTTCCAAAGTGACCTATAAACTTTGAATCCCTATTAGACACAATACTTAAGGGAAGTCCATGAATCCTCACAATTTCTTTGAAAAAAAAACTAACAATATGAGAGGCATCATTAGTACTTCTACATGCCATGAAATGGGCCATCTTATTGAATCTATCCACAACAACATAAACACTATCATTCCCTCTTTGTGTTTTAGGAAGACCAAAACAAATTCCATGCTTATTGACTCCGATGGACGGTTAGAAACATGTAAAGGTTGATACATACCTACATTAGAGCTTGTTCCTTTGGCTCTTTGGAAAATTCCATATCCTTCTACAAACCTTTTGACATCAACATTCATCTTAGGCCAATAGTAGAACCTCTTAACCTACTCCAAAGTTTTATCTAACCCAAAATGCCCACTCAAGCTTCCAGAATGCTTTTCCCTTATCAAATTCTCCCTCATGGAGCACTTAGGCACACAAAACTGAGCCCCTTTGAATAACAAACCATTTTACAACACAAAATCTGCATACTCACTGTGAAAACTACCTTGCAACTGACTGCAAACAGTATAAGCATCTTTAAAGTCATCATCATGCTCATACATACCTTTTAGTGAATCTATCCCAATGCTTTGAAGTTGTACCTCTTGCACCATCATAGACCTTCTACTCAAGGCATCAACAACCTTGTTTTCTTGTCCTTTCTTGTGCTTGATTGAAAATTTATAGGCCTACAAGTACTCCATCCACTTCATGTGCCTCTGATTCAACTTGTCTTGGGTATTCAAGTAACTTAATGCATCGTTATCTATAAACACAACAAACTCCTTTGGCAAGAGATAATTTCTCCATTTCTTGAGAGACTGAACCATAGCATAAATTTCAAGGTCATATGTTGAGTACCTTCTCTTAGCATCATTTAGTTTCTCACTAAAAAAGGCCACCGGTTTTCCATCTTGGCTCAAAACTACACCTATAGTAGACCCGCTTGCATCACATTCCACAGTGAACATTCTATAAAAATAAGGGAGTGTGAGAATAGGCATTTGTGCCACTCTTGACTTTAGATATTCAAAGCTTTTATCTGCTTCTGCAGTCCAACAAAACTTGTTCTTCTTCACCCCCTTAATGGTGTCAATCATTGGTGCACATATGTGATTGATGTCCTTGATGAACTTTCTATAGAAACTAGCTAATCGATGAAAGCTCCTGACTTCTCCAACTAAAGTAGGTGTTGTCCAACTGATTATGGCTTCAACCTTTGTAGGATTCATTCTCAAAGTCCCCTCTAATATCACAAACCCAAGGTAGACAAGTTCCCTCTTCACGAACTCACACTTCTTGAGATTGATCATTAACTTCTCCTCATTGAGCTTATTCGAGACCTTATCAAGGTGGTCCAAGTGATCTTCCCTTGTTTTATTGTATACAAGGATGTCATCTAAGTAAACCAGCACAAATATTCCTATGAAACTCTTCAACACCTCATTCATTAGTCTCATGAATGTACTAGGGGCATTTGACAATCCAAATGGCATCACTAGCCATTCATATAAGCCTTCATTGGTCTTAATGGTGATCTTCCTCTCATCACCTTCCATTATTCTGATCTAATGGTATCCACTTTTTAAATCTATCTTTGAGAAGTACCTAGCACCAGCCAAACTATCCATTAAATCTTCCATTTGGGGTATAGGGAACCTGTACCTAATGGTGATCTTATTTATTGCTCTTGAGTCAGTGCAAGGTCTCCAATATCCATCCTTCTTAGGTGCCAATACTGATGGCACAACACAAGGGATTAAACTCTCCCTTATCAGCCCTTTATCTAACAACTCTTGAATTTTTTTTCCGATCTCCTCATTCTATTGAGGGGTCATCTTGTATGTTGCCTTGTTTGGCAGACTTGCACCCGGTATCAAGTCAATGTGATGACTCACATCTCTAATAGGAGGCAATGCATTAGGCATCTCCCTTGTTCCAATGTGTTCATACTTTTCCAACAAAGCCTACACTTCACTTGGAATGTCCACTTCATCTTCTGCAACATTAGAGATAGGCTTGCCAACAATTGCAAAACCAACTTCTTCCTTCTCTAGGTCTTTCAAGAACACCTTTTCCTTGACAACCATTACACTAGGACCTTCATGAACTGTCTTATCATCTTCTTGCAGAGATGACAAGGTGTATGACACACCATCCTTCACAATCACATACTCATTTTTATAGCCATCATGTTTAGCCTTTCGGTCAAATTTCCAAGGCCTACCAAGGAGTAGGTGGCACACATCCATGGGCACAATGTCATAGAGAATTTTGTCTTTATAAGGTCCTATGGTGAACTCTACCCAAACCTACTCATTCATAAGAACCTGTTGCCCCTTATTGAGCCATGAGATCTTATAAGGAGTTGGGTGAGGCATTTTCTTCATTTTAAGTTTCTCAACCATTTCTAAATACACTATGTTATCTATTGAACCAGAATCAATGATGATTTTGCATACCTTTCCTTGGGACTTACATGTTGTCTAAAAAAAAGATTTCCTTTGAGGGGTTTCCTTGGTGTTTGGCACTTTAATTAGTGTTCTCCTAATCATCAAAGCCTCTCCTACTTCTGGTGTAGCATGAAAAGAAGGTGAGTTAACACTTTCTTCATCCTCCTCTTGAACAAGTTGTGTCCTCCTTTCTCCACTATGAGAACATACACCCTATTTTTCCAAGCACTTCCAAGTAGGATGGGCATATTGGTTACAGTTATAACACCTTCTAGAGAAGGTATTAGACCACCTTCCTTCATGTCCATTAAATCTACCCCTACCTCCTAGCCTTCTTCCTCTGAAATTTCCTCTTGTTTCACCACTAGACTCTTGACTTGTGTTTTTCTCATTTGGTCCTCTTTGTGAACCTCTTCCACCAGGATTACCTATGCCCTAAAACACTTTCCTCTGCCCCTTGATTGCTTTTATTTTCTCCTCTTGATCTTCTCTTCAGCCTTAATGGTTATTTGGAAGCACTCCTCAACTGTCCCAAGAATCGCAAGGCTTATTTCAACTTGAATTGCAGACCTCAAACCATTCAAGTATCTAGAAAATTTCTCCTTTTCATTTTCAATATGGCCTAACCTTATGCTAAGCTTGTGAAACTCTTCAGTGTAGGCTGCCACATCCAACTCTCTTTGCTTTAAATTTTGCAATCTCCTAAATACTTGTATCTCATAATCAACAGGTAAGAATTCTCTTTACCTTCACCACCATTTTGTCCAAAAAATTGATCTTGTACTTTCCCATCTTTGTCCTCTCCTCTTGGGTGTAATTCCACCATATTAATGTTGGTCCCTTCAACTTGGTTTTGAAAAACTTGACCTTCTTATCTTCAGCTATCTCTTTGAACTCAAAATAATTATCTAAGGCATCTATCCATTCTGTCACTTCTTCAGCATCTATTTTTCCACCATACATAGGTAGCTCCATCTTCACATCTTGTGTCTCTCCCCTCACAACCTTAATCACTTGTAGAAACTTCCTCTCTTTTGGATCCATCTATCCTTGGAATCCTTCTAGGGTGTTCTCCTCTTCACCCTCTTCCACATCTTCAGAGTCATCTCGTCTACAAGACATTTTTCTCTCCTATCTCTCTTCTCTAGTGCTTCCATCATGGCTAGCATGGCTTCTTGAGACTCTCTTAGGGCTCACAACTCCCTAGCAACAACAACTGAATTACCTTTTGGAGGCATCTCCAATACTTTGCCTTAGAACTTTTCTTCTTCCAAATCCCAAACTTCTTGCAAACAATCTTAGTCTAAGCTCTAATACCACCTAATGTAGAGCAAGGTGATAAAGACATCAACTAACCAGGTTCAACTGTTCTCCCAACTCTCAAACCCAATCTAGGGTTATTTCCTTCAATATCTCACCTACATGCTTGCAGGTCACCAAACACCCTTATTTTGCTATATCTTTTAGAGAAGGTCATTTAGAAAATTAACTCAAACACTTTCAGAGACCCATTTGTCTCTCATTCAACATATAAAATTGGAGCAATAGGTTGTTTTGAAACATCTTGCACAAAATTGTCCTTCAACATTGTTCCTAGGCCAAATTAGGCCTCTTTTCCAAAGGAGGTACTCAAAATCCTTCACAAAAAACCTGAAAAACTTCACCAACAAATCCAGCTAGTCACAAAACTCACAATTATGCCATTATATTCATCACCACAATTCAAATTTCTACTGTCCTAAACAAAAACAAGTAATTTAAAGCCTAGCACTCAAACTTGCTAGACTAGGGCACATGCTAAAAACCTCCAAACGCTATCACCTTGTCCTACCACTAAGAAAATATTAAAGAAGACTCCTAAAAGGCCCATTCCACCAAACTACAGAATTTTCCTACAGTGGAATGGCCTATTTTGACATGATTTTATTCAACCCCTAGCAAACCCTAGCAAACTGTGCAACCTTCAAAAAATTGGCTTTATGTCTTGCAAATTTGAATAAAAATAAATCCAAATGGATTCAAATGAAATATTACATTGACAGACATCACTTCACATTGAATTTACATGATTACCTTACTATACAGAGCCGTACAAAGTCAGAAAGTGTGTAAGAACACAAAAAAATCTCACAAAAATATAGCAACAATGCTTTATTTCTCCAAATCTTGAAGAAACCAACCTACCTCAATGAAGTTAGAGGAATTTTAACATGTCTCGCATGAAATACCAATGGTATACAACTAACATTTGAAAATATGATCGTTCATCTTCCAACTAACCAACAAAATGACAAAAAGTGCATAGTTCAACTTTTGCAAAGTTACTACATTATTGACAACTTTTGAACACAACCCCACTAGGACCCTAAATGAGTTCATTTACAACAAAAATTGGTCAAATTTACCTTATTACATCATGAAATGACTCAACCCTATCCTAGACTCCAAAATGCATAAACAAACCAAAATTTGCAAGGGTGCTCCTACACCACCGTTGTCATCTAGATAAGTGTTCCTACCTCAATCAAGTTCTTGTCCTTCAACCTGCTCTTGCACACACACATTCTTACACTTGTCCACTTATCAATAACCTTTAATCAATAGTATTTATGGAATAATTCTCTTAAATCATCAAATCTATAAATACTAAATATATCATTGCATTTTAAATATATATCTATGGATATTCATTTTAAAATATATCATTGCATTTATCAAATCTATAAATAATAAATGATTGTAATATCACAGAATTTCACCTAGGGGAAATTCCATATTTCCACATTCTTTCCTAGCATTTACGACACTCCAAAACATTAATGACAAAACCCCTTGAGTCAGAAATTTGTGATTCTGACTTTAGGAGGACAAGTGGCTGAGCAATAGAAGCCTAGTGATGCATTCCCCGAGAATACAAGCTTTGGACAAATGCACAGCGCGCAGACGTCTGTGTGGCATGCTAGCGTCCTAGCCATTTCTCGAGCTTGAAATGTGGAATCTGGAAGGTTAACCCCCATGACGCGTGTCCTGGCAGTTACATTCTGAAATTAATGGCTCTTTGTCACCTTTGCAAGCATAAGAACCTCTTTTTTCCTCTCATTTGGAGGTTGGAAGATTGGAAGACGAGCAGACATCACTTTAGCTCTCACTTTTTCTTTAGCCACAACTTTGAAACTTCTTCTCCTTTGATAGTAGTGTATTCACAGGTGAAGCCATGTTGGACTGAGGTTCCCCTATCAACAACAACAGCTCTCAAGCAAGCACTCAATGGTGAGTCTGCGTGCTTTGGAGAGGGCCTTGGCCTATGGGTAATTCTCTCTCTTCCTTTCTCACTTTCCTTTTACAAGCATTTTTCTACTTTTTAGTGGTGCGGATTCTACTCCCGAGCAGGTATTCCTTTCACCACACGCTTTGCTTTCCTTTCCAACTTGGTTTTTTTTGGAGGTGGGAACACCAAAGTGGGGTCTGACTAAGGCAGGCCCCTATACAGCCACCCAAAAACTTTCTCCTTGATCTCTTGTGTGCATGTTAGGAAAAGGAATTTGGAGTGAAGACTCGAGCGTCTAGGAAAAGGGTAAGTTGTCTCCAAGTATAATGATATTTCCTTCAATATTTGGATTTCTGGCTAGTTAATGATTCCATTTATATCACTCCTAAGTCTGTGAGTAGGATTGCTTTTTTTCCGTTGATTTCCTAAATTCTTTATTCCTCGGGATGCCAGAGCGACTTTCAGACGACAGTGCGTCGTATTAGCGTCCTAGATCTGCGCTGGCGTCTTCTAGTCGAGAGCTCTCTCTTCTGGGACAAAAAACTTCTGATTTGGCTCCCTCAGGACCTCTGACTATTTCCTCTAAGACATAACTATGTTCTTGTTTCTTTATCATTTTTCTATCTTGAGGTGTATAAGGGCAGTTCATTCCCTAATGATCTCTCGAGAAAGGAGAGACCCATGTGCAGAAAATCCCTCTTATATCACACTTTTGTGAACCTGACGTGAACGTCAGAAGTTTACTTGCAATGTTGCACGTTCATCATGATGACTTTTCTGAGGAAGATTTTGATATGTTGTAGGATGCTCTAGATAACTTCTTAGAAGCATTCCCCCCTATCCGTAAATCTCTTGAACAAGTCTCTTCTCAAAAGGCTGAGGGATCGATAAATGTGGTGGTAGTCTCAGCGGCTCCTTTGATCCCTAAGAAACCCATCATCTACGTAACCCTAGCCAACCCTGTTGTCTATGGAATTTCATGTCATAGTGATTCACCGAACTTGTATTCAAGGTTTGTGAAAGCTACGGATTCCACATCTTATAATGTCGTTGGGCACACATATCCCACAAGGAGTAACAGACAAAACTTGGATCAACAACCTTCAAAACCTACTTCTTTACCACCTTCCCAACCAAGCCTTCCTGTAGCACCTAAACCTATGATCAAAGCACCAGGCGATTATGATCTTGTCGAGCAGCTTCGTGTTACTCCGGCTAAGATCTCGCTTTGGGACTTGCTTCAGACCGCCCCGATTTATCAAGAGATGCTTCAGGAGGCCCTGCAAAAGATTCTCTTTCCTGCCTCCACCAGGCCTATGGATGTTAATGCATTGCTAGCTCATATTCGTGCGGATTCACCAAATATTATGTTCCACCTGCAAGAACTCCCACCTCTGGATGTGCAGAAGCAAGCAAAATCTTTGATGATCATAGTCAACGTTAATAACATCAATATTAGGCATACCCTCTTTGATACCGGATCGGCACTCAACATTTGTGGTATGGACCTACTACCTAAAATTAAAGTTGATTCATCTTCCTTGGCAGCTTCCTCTTTGTACATTCACGGGTTTGATAACACTAGCCACCAAGCTCTAGGTATGATAATACCACCTTTGCAGCTAGGCCTCGTTACCTTACCCATGCTAGTTTATGTAATGCCTAGGCCTTTACCTTATAAAATCCTCTTAGGGAGACCTTGGATCCACGCTATGGGCGCAGTAACCTCCACTTTACACCATTCTTTGAAATTTTTCACAAACAATCGGGTAGTCACGATCAAAGCGGATCCAGAGGGCATTTGCCTCTATGAATTGGCCGTTGTTAGTCATGCTTCAACTATGTCTACCCTCAATAATTGTATCCCTTCCTTAACTTTTCATTCTATGGCATGTTCTTCATCGATACCCTCTATGGAGATCATTCCCAGGGCGAGTGTTGAAGCTAAAGAACCGTCTAAAGTAGAGAATCTTGGTTCTCCCGCATCATCCTCTCAAGCAAATGCTTTCCTTGGAGATGATTGGGGTTCCTTGAACTTTTCTAAATTCTTTATTGTTGAATACAAGGTAGATCCCTCTTGTGTGGACCTTCCACATGCCCCTAGTACAAAGGTGGATAATACTCCCATGGAGGAGAAGAAGGGCGATCCTATTCAGAAAATCACTCCTTCCCACACTAAGGAGAATGATCTGCCTCTTGCAAAATAAATTAACATTTGTGAATCCGACAAAGGAGGTGGAAGTACCCCCATAGATATGTTTGATGTTCGTTGGTGGAACAAAGCACTCTATGTGGATCTGTCGCCCCCTGAGGTTTTATAAACTCGCTATGGATTTGAATATGAGTTCACTTCTCGATATGGCTACAAGCATAAGGGTCTGGGATGTATCGAGCAGGGAATTCAAGTCCCCATCAATCTTAAACCAAAGTGACATAACTTGGGATTAGGTTGTTTTGTTGAACAATCTAAGCTAAAGCCTTGGTGGAGTGTTAATATGATTTCGGTCGAACCATTGAACCTCGTCCACCCTGAGTTAATAGATGAAAAGGAGTAATCCAAGAATATTCCTCTAGATATCTTCTCTTCAGATGAAGCGTTAGAGGAATTTCTAGGTGCATACTCCTCGTTACCCCCTTATCATCACAAAAGGAATTTCCTGTATCGCTTGCATAGCCAAGCATATTTCGGGGAATCTGTCCTAAATGTTGATGAGGAGGACCATCTACCTAACACCAATGATGGTGTTGCAACACCTGAGCATGAAGACTAAAATTCCCTTTTAATAGGGGATATTGTCGAGGTCTCTATGGATCCCATATCCCCTGAAAAGGTGATCAAAATTAGAAAGTTTCTTTCTTCGAAAGAAGCAAACAAACACTCTGATATTTTGTGTTCTCATCCTAACATATTCACTTTGACATATGAGGATATGCCTGGTATTGATGAATCTATAGTGGTTCATAATATCGTCCTATGTCTCGATGCCAAGTTGATTAAGCAAAAAATCTAAAAAATCAATCCTACAGTGGCATTAATGGTTAAGACTGAGATAGAGAAACTATTAAAAGTAGGCTTTATCCATCCCAATGATTATTCCCCTTGGATTTCAAACATAGTAACCATTAGTAGACTTAACAGTCGCATTCACATATGTATCGATTTTTGAGACCTTAATAAGGCTTCTCTTAAAGATGATTTCCCGTTACCTAATATAAATATGATTGTTGACTCGACTGCAGGCCATGCATTGCTTTCTTTCATGGATGGCTTCTCAGGTTATAATCAGATTTGTATTAACCCGGATGATCAATACAAGACAGCCTTTACTACCCCATGGGGTACTTTTTTTTATGTGGTCATGCCCTTTGGGTTAAAGAATGCAGGGGCTACTTACCAACAGGCAATGACCCTCATATTTCATGATTTCATTCACAAGATTCTAGAGGATTATGTCAATGACATATTGGCCAAATCCGTGACCCATCAAGATCATCCTAACAACCTTCGCCTTATTTTTGAAAGACTTTGACTCTACAAAATGAGATTAAATCCCCTTAAGTGCGTCTTTGGCGTTAATGTCGACAAGCTTCTAAGGTTCATAATCTCTCATCGTGGGATAGAGGTTGACACTAAGGAGATTGATGTTATCATTAACATGCCTCCACCAAGGAATATTACCGAGTTGTAGAGTTTACAGGGAAAGATTCAGGAAATTCGTAGGTTCATATCTCAATTGGCTAATCATACCCTTCCTTTCACTCATTTGTTAAAAAAGGATGTTCGCTTCATATGGGATGAGGGATGTCAAAAGGCCTTTGAGTCGATCAAAGCCTACTTAGCCAACCCTCCAATATTGATGTTGGCTATGCAAGATAGACCCTTTCTACTTTACCTAGTTGCATCGCCATATGCTTTAGCAGCTCTTTTAGCTCAATACGACGACTCCATAAAGGAAAGACAAGTCTACTACATTAGCCACGTCTTGGTTGATTACGAAACCTGTTATTCCTCAATGGAAAGGCAGTTCCTTGCTCTTGTCTTCGCTACATAGAAGTTGAGGCATTACCTCCTCCATGCTGAAATGCACATCATAGTAAAAACAGATCTTTTAAGGCATCTGTTTTCCAGCACCGATCTGGTAGGAAGGTTAGCGAAATGGGTTATGTTGATTTTTTAATTCGACATAAAGTTTGTTACTCAGAAATCGATAAAGGGTCAAGTGGTTGCAGATCAGGTGGCAGACACTCCCTCATCTCGCTCCTTTCCTGGCTTAGATTTGTTTCCTGATGAAAACATTTTTACGATCAACCATGATCTCGAATGGAAAATGTATTTCGATGGGTCAAAGTGTCAAACTAGTTTCGGAGAGGGAGTGGTCCTAATATCCCCCAAAGGAAAACCAACTCCCTTATCCTTTCGATTAGACTTTCCTTGTACCAATAACATCGCCAAGTACGAAGCCCTTATAGCAGGCTTACGTGCCACGATAGCACTAAAAATCAGATACCTTCGCATCCTAGGTGACTTTGAACTTATAGTGAATCAAATAATGAGAACCTATCAGGCCAAGCAAAGTAAGTTGTCCCGATATTGAGACCTTTCCTTGTCTTTGCTTGGACAATTTTATTCTTTCATAATAGACAATGTCCCTAGGAGAGAAAATAGACATGCTGACACCATGGAAAGTGCCACTTCCTTGGTGCCTTCCGAAGAAGGTACGAAAGAATACCACTTTGTAGTCCAGGTCTTGCAAACCCTTGCAGTTCCTCAAGAACCTAAGGTTGAATTCCCCATTTGTTCCCATTTAGACTCTGGGGAATGGTTTTTTGATATCTATAACTATTTAAAAATTGGGAACTTCCCCGACGATGCAACAAAAAATGACCACACTCGCGTAAGGAAGCTTTTGGTTCGCTACATCATCCTATCTAACATCCTTTATAGGAAGGCCTATAATGGCCTACTTCTTAGGTGTCTTACCAAAGCAAAAATACCCCTTGCCCTTAAGGAAGCTCATGCAGGCTTTGGGGTGGACATTTTGGTGGTAAATCCCTGACGCAAAGATTGATACACATGGGATACTATTGGAAAACAATGGAACAAGATTCCTTTGATTTTTTCAAGAAGTGCCCTCAATGCCAACAACACAATCGACTCATTCAAGTACCCACCCAAGAATTAAAAAACAAAATTTCCCCTTGGTCGTTCGCTAAATGGGGGTTGGATATTATTGGAAGGATATCACCTCCCTCTTCCAAGGGACATGCCTTCATCATTACCACTACAGATTACTTCACGAAGTGGGTCGAGGATATCCCGCTCTGATCCATGAATGTTGAAGCTATCTATAGCTTCCTTATGAACAACGTCATTTCTCGATTTGGATTGCTCGCTACACTTGTTTCTGACAATGGTACACCTTTTAAGAACAAGGAAGTGAAGCAATTCCTCAAGAAATTTCACATCCAGCATAGGTTCTCCACACCCTACTATCCTCAGTCTAATGGTCAAGCAAAAGCATCGAATAAAACTCTTGAGCTTATTCTCCAAAAAATGATTAATAAACACGGTAAAGACTGGCACATTCAACTGACGTATGCTTTATGGGCCTATCGCATGAGTGTCCACACAGCTATAGGGACAAAACCCTATAACCTCATGTATGGTGTTGAAGCTATCATGCCCATAGAATTGGAAATTTTGTCCCTACAAGTTTCCCTAAAAGGGCTAATTGATAATGAGACCTATTGAGTCAACCGTCTGCATCAGCTAGAGATGCTCGATGAGCATCGTTTATAAGCCCTCGAACATCTTAAAGCTTATCATTGATGTTTATCTAGAAAATACAATCAAAGTGTACTCTCTCAAACCTTTAAAATAGGAGATTTGTTTCTTTGTGAAAATCAGATAAATGTAAATGCGCCACCCGACCAAAGAGGAAAATTCAATCCTAACTGGTTAGGCCCTTACACTGTGATTTTTGTATATGGCTCAGGTGCCTCTGGATTATCATCTATGGATGGAACACCTTTGAAGGATCTTGTTAATTCTATGCATCTTCATCGTTACTACGCGTAAAATCCCATGTGTCACCTATGTGGTGCCCTCTCTCTAAAAAAAGAGTAGTAGTACTACATATGTTGACATTATTCATTAACACATTATGATAATTTTGTGTTATGAGTGACCATGTGCATGTGTGTGCATGTCCATTAGATCATCATTGTATTTAATTAACATACAGTCACGTGTGTTCAATTAACTAATATTAGCATCTAATATAGGAATACATCCACATGAGAATATAACATCCATAGCATGAACATATGAGAAATAAAAAACATACACATCCAGAGAAACAGTGCCATGAAACCAGAATCGATGTATCCATATATGTATATATATACGCAATGTATGTATCTAATTTCATGTACATGTATCCGGCCACTACTACAAAAAATGAGTGGCTACTAAATATATGTATGTACAAAAAGATCTACAAGTATACATGAACATGTATGTATCTCGCTACCAAAAATGATGTACACAAAAAATGATGATAATCCCTGATCACTGAGGAACGTGGCTCCCAAATCCCTCTAGCTCTGGTCGATGCTCTGGAAGCCATGGGAGGGGTTGGACGGTAGTCATCAAGCTTGAATGATGAGAGCATGATACAGACAAGGTTGCCTGCATCCCTCTGATCTCCCCCTACAAGGAAGATATCGTCAACTCCGCCTATCATAGCTAGTCCCGCAGTCGTTGAACCTCTGTTAGACTCACAACTAACAAATTCCCACCAAGGTCATCGAGGCGACTCTGAAGGTCATCATGTGCCTGCTCAGTGGCATCAACCCTCCTCACTATTGTGTCTCGCTCGATGAGTGCTATTCATAGCTCCCCCGAGAGTTGGTCGCGCTATTCTCGTACACTTGTTAGCTCTACTATCAACTGGATGATGTTTGCACCCCGCTCCTCATATGCAGTCCATAGGTGTGCAACCCGCTCAAAGTTGGGGGCATGATGCCTCGCAAACGCCAGTTGATATGCCTCAAGGACTGATCCCTAAATCTGTACCACAGGGGCCACCTCTGATATACACTAAGCTATGAGCCCATTCCATCCCTGTGCGTCCTCTACAACCACAGAAAAGGAAAAGATATCAGTATCACATGGCATATATATATAAGATACATATATCATCAGACTGAAAGTGAAAAACATAGAACAATAATACATGTATATCTGGATCAGTCGGCTGCCATGTTGGGTCAAGGTGAGGCTCGGTACTCAGACCTGCATCGCCGGCCTCAGTGGCCACTCCTGGTGTAGCGAGTGATGCGGCCGCAGTAGAAGATGATGGTGCTGAAGATACTGGAGTAGCTAGTGGGGGATCTGATCTCCTCCACTGCCTCAGCCTCGCTGGTGGCACCTCCTCCTCCTCCCTGGCCTGTTGTCAGCCTCTCCTCTGGTCCTACGGTGGCGGGGTTGGTAAATCCCCCTGTGGACTAGGGTCCCGTCCTGGAGCACCCTTACTGAACATAGGAGTTGACTGATGCCTCTCCCACCACCGCGTGAAATATATGGCTACGCCTACATTATCTTCCACCACTAAGGGTAGCAGATCATGATCAGGCTCATCATCATCGGACAGGACAATATCTATGATGGTGGGGTGAGGGCGGTCCCAACGCTCGTCGCACTCCTGTGGGCCCTAGTGTAGGTGGGCACATCCGGCGATATAGTCTGTGGTCGGCCATGTTGTCACATTACCCGACTCCAGTAGTAGGACATAATAATATAGTCCCTACATCCAATCAAAAAATGGTCTCTCTACAAGTTCCTCAAATACTTGTTATCATCCACCCACCTAAAAAATTGATAGGGCCTCCATCAGACCCTATCTACTGTAAGGGTATCAAACTGTAGCCGCCAAAACTATAGGTCTTTGAATCTCCACTGGCTCGTCATGTCATACAAATGAGCCATGGGGACCCCATATGGTTGTAACTGCGAAAAGTTGACCGGTCGAGTGCACATGATGTGGGCGAAGGCCCGTACCTACAAAAGTGTGCACACTCTCAAGCTACGGTACTCATAGTGCATGTATTGGCCCAACACCTAGTAGAGGTGCACTAGCATGCTACGCTCCTAGGAAAAGATAGTCCTATGCTCTACCATCTCCCTAATAGTGTGGACAAGGCCTCCGTGCAGGTGTGAGCCTTGCCCATCAATCGTGACTCGAAACACAACGATCATAACCATAACTCAACAGATCAATGGTGTTGTGGTCCTCGCCTGGTCATACCAATACGTGTAGATATGGCTCGTACCATCACCATCGTTTGTCCTCCCAATGCAGTAGCGGACGCCCTCTGCTCACTTCCGTGTCGACCGTGTGCATCTAGGGCCACCCGTCGTCCACGAATGGGTAGTCTGAGGATTCGATAGACGTCCTTCAGAGTGATGGTCATCTCCCTGACTGGTAGTTGGAAAGATGAGGTAGTGGCATCCCACCGCTCCATAAGGGCTATAAGCATCCGCTCATGATATCTCATCTCTGGCATAGTGAAAACGTGCCAGAGACCAACGCAATCTAAAAGTGTGACCTCATCCGCAAATAAGCGGTCTCTCTACTCACGGACCAACCAGAATGCTCACCCTCCAGGATGCTCCTGAATCTTCAGGTACTCCTGCCAAAAAGAAAGAAAAGCTTGAATCAGAACATTGACAGTTTATATCAAAAAATTGAAAAAAAAAAAAGCTAAGACTTGTGCGTGGGGCGCAGACATCCGCGCATCGTGCATGCGTCTCCAAACCACCATGATTTCCTCAGAGACACTAATGCATATTTGAGATGACAGAGCAAAAAAGAGACGTATGTGCTAATCTCATATGACAACGCCGATTCGAGACGAGGGTGCGCAAAAAAGACGCCTGTGCACCTCGCCAACAGAAAAAATCTAAAAAATGCACCAAAAATCACTAAAAGCGAGAGTTTGTGACTTACCTGGTCCACCTCTTGACCCTCGGCGATGTCTCGACGCAACTGCTCCAACCTTGGCTCCTCATACTCTCTCCTGCTAGGCATTTTGCTGACTTTTCACTCACAAAAGTCAACAATTTGCTCATGGTGAATAATAAAAATGACCTTTCTAGGGGCCCACCTAGGTATATATAGGCCCCCCAAGGCCCATTTTCCCTAGGACTTGTGGCTTCCCGGTTTCTCCTAAATTTTTGCCACTAAGTAGGGGGAAAACTCAGGAGGGGGCATAAGGTCATCTCTTGAACATATTTTCTTCCAAATTGATGACTTTTTTCTTGATCATTCCTCTCTTTGTGGTAGCTTTCTTCTAATTTTTTGAAGCTAACCTAAACACTAAGTTTTGCAGGATGGAACATTCAACAAATTCATGACCGCTTAGATGTTGTTTGTCGAGCTCAGATGTTGGTGGCACCTTTAGTCCTGGTTAGCTCAACTGCGATAGCTGCTATGGTCTCCTTTTCTTGGCATGCAAATCTGTAAAATTCAAAAAAAAATATTTTCTACTTTAGTGAGGCTAATTTTTTCAAAATTGAGCCCACTAAAGTGGGGGAAAAATGTAATATCGCAAAATTGCACCTAGGGGCATTTCCATATTTCCACATTCTTTCCTAGCATTTATGACACTCCAAAACATTAATGACAAAACCCCTTGAGTTAGAATTTCATGATTCTGACTTTAGGAGGACAAGTGGCTGAGCAACAAAAGTCTGGCGACGCGTTCCCTGAGAATACAAGCTTTGGATGAACGCGCGGCGTGCTAGCGTCCTGGTCATTTCTCAAGCTTGAAACGTATAATTTGGAAGGTTAACCCCCATGATATGTGTCTTGGCAGTTACATTCTGAAAGTAATGGCTCTTTGTCACCTTTGCAAGCATAAGAACCTCTTTTTGCCTCTCATTTGGAGGTTCGAAGATTGGAAGACCAACAGAGATCACTTTAGCTCTCACTTTTGCTTTAGCCACAACTTTGAGACTTCTTCTCCTTTGATAGTAGTGTATTCACAAGCGAAGCCATGTCGGACTAAGGCCCCCCTAGCAGCAACAATAGCTCTCAAGCAAGCACTCAGCGGTGCATCCACGTGCTCCAAAGAGGGCCTTGGACCGTGGGTAATGCTCTCTCTCCCTTTCTCACTTTCCTTTTACAAGCATTTGTCTACTTTTTAGTGGTGCGGGTTCTACTCCTGAGTAGGTATTGCTTTCACCACATGCTTATCGTGGTGCGGGTTCTACTCCTCGAGCGGGTATTGCTTTCACCACATGCTTTGCTTTCCTTTCCAACTTGGCTATCCATGGATGTGGGAACACCAAAGCGGGGTCTGATTGAGGAAGGCCCCTATATAGCCACCCAATAACTTTCTCCTCTATCTCTTGTGTGCAGGTTACGAAAAGGATTTGGAGTGAAGACTCAAGCGTCTAGGAAAAGGGTAAGCTCTCTCCAAGTATCGTGATATTTCCTTCAGTATTTGGCTTTCTGGTTAGTTAACGGTTCCATTTATATCACTCCTGAGTCTGTGAGTAGGATTGTTTTTTGTCCATTGAGTTCCAGAGTTCTTTGTTGCTCGGGACGCCAATGCGACTTTCAGATGACAACACATTGTGCTGGCGTCCTAGATCTATGCTAATGTCTTCTAGCCAAGAGCTTTCTCTTCTATGACAGAAAACTTCTAATCTAGCTCCCTCAGGACCTCTGACTATTTCCACTGAGACATAACTTTGTTCTTGGTTCTTTATCATTTTGCTATCCTAAGGTGTATAAGGGCAGTTCATTCCCTAGTGATCTCTCGAGAAAGGAGAGATCGGTGTGCAACGAATCCCTCTTATATCACAATGATAAATCCCATTTTTCAAATATTTCAATTAACTCAACATTTTTAAATACAAGCAATGAAATCAAGATATGACATCATTCCCCACTAGAAAGATACATCGTTCTGATGTCTGATCAAACAAAATTGATTCACATATGTTCATCAAATCATACTATTTTCAAGCCAAAACATCATAACATACTAATCCAAAATTTTAAGCAACAATATATAGTAAACCATCAATAGTCTTTCTAAGAAAGAAAATGAGGAAAGGAGCATTCTATTTCCTTTGCATCCTCCCATGTAGCACTATCCTTAGAATATTGATCCCATTGGACCTTATATTGAACAATGTCTTTGTTTCACAACTTGATATTGCATCTATCCAGAATTCTAATGGGCTCCACTAGCACCACTCTTGGATCCTCCACCTGTAAAGAATGCCAATCAAGTATATGATATGCATCTGGGTGGTATGGTTTAAGAAAATAAACATGAAACACATTATGGAGTCGACCTAGAGAAGGTGGTAAAGCAAGTCTATATGCAACCAGGTTGATTACTTCCAACACATCAAATGGGACCACGTATCTCGGAGCCAACTTGGATGCGACTTGACTCTTAAAAAGACCTTGTCCCCTACTACAAATTGTCTAAAGGTTCTATTCCTATCGGTATAGCTCTTTTGTCTATCTATCACCTCCTTCGGTCTGCTATTGCTAAGTCCCATCTGCTCTTCCATCTCTTTTAGCATTTCAAGACCCACTATGATACTGTCTTCCAATCTATCCCAACTAATGGGAGTACAAAACTTTCACCCATACAGAGCCTCAAAAGGTGTCATACCTAAGGATGCATGATGGGAGTTGTTATAATCAAATTCTACTAGTGGTAGATACTCTTCCCATTTATATTGTTGATCCATACAGTACATTCGAAGGATATCTTCTACTACCTGATTCACTCTCTCGGTTTTCCTGTCAGTCTGAGGATGGTAGGCTAAACTTAAATTTAGCTTAGTCCCCAATGTAGCATTCAAGGTTGTCTAGAACCTTGATGTCATCCATGTATCTCTATCAGATATAATGGTCTCTAGAACTCCATGTAAATGGAAGATCTCTTGGAAAAATTTCTTGGCCAAGGTCAACAATCCATCCTTAAGGTTCCTTGGAATAAAATGTGCCACCTTAGTCAACTATCGACTACTACCAAAATGACATCATGTTTATTCTTGCTTAGAGGTAACCCCTGTACAAATTCCATTCTGATCACTTTCCATTTGTACTCAGGTATATCATGAGGGTAAAGGAACCCTACTGGATGCACGTGCTCAGCCTTGACTCGCTCACACTCCAAGAATCTGGCTATATATTCCATTACATCCTTCTTGAGCTTCGACCTTGATAATATAAGGTTTTCAATTTTGCAATCATCTTTGTAACACCGGGGTGTCCACAATATGGTGCATTGTGGAATTCTTCTAGGACCAGCTTCCTAACCTCTCTAGAATGTGGAATATACAATTGCCTCTGATATCTCAAGATACTGTTTGATTCAAATTCATACCCATCGAATCGATGTTTTAATGGATTTTCTTCTAGAGCCTTTTTCACTCTTTCATAATGCTCACACCTTGGAAGTGTTGCATCACCTACTGCCTCAAATTAGATCTCGTAGAGGTCATGGCCGCCAAATGTCTTCTTCTACTAAGAGCATCTTCCATTCGATTTTCCTTTCCTTTTATATACTCAATTACGAAGTCATACTTGCTAAGGAATTCTAGCAATCTCCTCTACCTCACATTGAGGTTTGGTTGAGTGAAGATGTACCTCAATCCCAAATGATCTATTTTGAGCTCAAACGGCTTTCCTAAGAGATAATTTCTCCACATCTATAAGGTGTGCACTATAGCTGCTAATTCTAGATCCTGTGGTGCATAATTTACTTTCTGTTGTTTCAGCTTCCTATATTCATACTCCACTACTTTCCCTTCTTGCATTAACACTGCTCCTACTCTGTCTCCTGAAGCATCTATGATCACTGAGAATTGACCATTGGGATTTGGAATAATTAGCACTGGGGTTGTTGTGAGCTTCTCCTTTAGGATTTGGAAAGCTTGCTCACTTCTCAATCCACACAAACCTCTTTCCTTTCTTTTGGAGAGATGTTATCGAGGCTGCAATTTTAGAAAACCCTTGCAAAAACATTTTGTAATATTCATAAATTCCCATAAAGACTCATACCTCCATCATACTCTAAAGCTCTGGCCACTCCAAAATTGCTTTTATATTCTCAAGATCCATAAACACTCCCTCAACTGAGATAATGTGGCCTAGGTAGTGTACCCTGTCCTAATATTGGATAGCTTTCCAAAAAGCTTCTTTTCCCTCAGACGTTATAAGACTATCCTCAAGTGTCGATCGTGTTCCTCAATAGACTTGGAATAAACCAAAATGTCATCAATAAATATTAGGAAAAAATTATCCAAGCAGTCCCAGAACACACTGTTCATAAGATTCATGAAGGTTGTGGGTGTGTTGGTCAATCCAAATGGTACAATGGTGAACTCGAAATGTCCATACCGAGTTTACAAAGTTAGCTTTGAAATATCTTCTATTTATTCTCAACTAATGATAACCAAATCTGAGATCTATTTTTGAGAATACTATCACTCCCTTGATTTGGCCAAATAATTCATCGATCCTTGGAAGAGGATATCAATTCTTGATGGTCGCCTTGTTCAACATTCGATAGTCAATACACAAACACAAGGTTCCATCCTTCTTTTTCACAAAGATAACTAGTGCTCCCCATGATGACATGCTAGATCCAATAATCCCCTTGTGCAATAGCTCCTATAATGGGGCTTTCAATTCATAAATCTCTATGGTGTTCATCCTGTACGAGGCCTTAGACTAAGGCTCGAATCTTGGCACTAGATAGATGGAGAAATTGAATTCCTTCTTTGGAGGCATCTCGGTGAGATCTTTGGGAAACACATCTCAGAATTCCCTAAGAATTGGATAACTATCTAGGTCTGGTTTCTCATTGTTAGGTTCACTGACATGCACAACATATATGACACAACCCTTCCTCTGAGGTCTCTTGAGTTACATAGCTGATATCTTCCTAAGCCCCAAGGGTCTTTGTATCCCATGAATCTCAACCTGGTATCCATAGTCACCCAAACAACTTGCCATCTTATCCTCACAATTTATAATAGCTTTTTTCTGAGTTAACTAGTTGATTCCCAAGATTACATCATAGGACCCTAATGGTGCCACGTAAAGGTCAACTTGGGTCAAGAAGTTGGGAAGTTCCAACTCGCTGTAAAAGAAACATGAATCTACTTCCTGCTCTACTTGATTTCCATACTAAATAGACCATAATTTTTCCAGATATCCAGGTCAAATAGGAAACTTAAAAATCATTCTAGGATCTATGAAACACTCAATAGCTCTAGTATCTATCAAAATAGAAACAGTGTGGCTATAGAGCTTACCCATCAATCATATTGAAGAATCTTGGTACTCTGCTTGCCTGTTATCCACCACTGCATGGATCTTGTGTTGCGGGGTCTATTGTTGGTTTCCTTCATTCCATGACTTTGACTTCTAAGGGTATTTAGATGCATAATGGTCTCCCCCATAAGTGTAACATCCATCATGTGGTTCTTTTCGACCTTCAAACCTATCCTCTTTTGAGTACCTCTAGTTACTGTTAAAGTTTTCATTGCTCTTGTTATCCCTTTTATTCCTTCTACCTTGGTTGCATTCTTCCTTTTCTAGAGGGTCATCTTCCCTTTTCAAATTTCTAATCTTATGGGACTTATTTCCCTTCTTTCCATCACCCTTCCAAAACTTTTTATTTCTGAACCGATTCTTGGAGTTTGAACCCTTGCGAAGATTAGACCACTGTTGCAGCTTTTGTTCTTGCTTAATGTCCTTCCCAAAAGCTCCTTCCATCGTAAGAGGATTGTGAAGATCCACTTCAACTCCAATGTGGGCTCTCAATCCTAATATAAACTTTCAAATCCAAAAATTCTCATCAGATTGATACTGCAGCACATACTTGAGCAAGTTGGTAAACTTCTCCCAATACTGAACTACTGTCAGGCCACCCTAGGTCAGACTCTAAAATTCAATCATCTTCTTGTCAAATAAAATCTATGGTAGTCATCTCTTCCTGAAATATTGGAGGAAAAACTCCCAAGCGATCTCCTCTTATGGAAGTCTCCCTTTTTCCTTCTCATTGTCCCACCAAGTAGTTGCCTCTCCAAATAATTGATATGCAGCCCAAGTAGCCTTCGTTTCGTATGACAGGTTTTGGAGCCCAAAGAATTTTTCCATCTCTATGATCTAGGCCTCAGCCCCATCTCTAATGGCCTTTCTATCAAATTTCAGTGGTGGTACCTTCTTAAGATCTTTCCCCAATTATTCCTCAATTCGACCTTAATTAATATCCCCCTGGGCCCTTTCTCCTTGGTCAAGTACCTCCTTCCTAAGATTCTGATCTTCCCACACCCCTCAAACCTCTTGTTCTAAATGATCCATTCAGGTTTCTTTCTAATTCAAGAGTTCTAGGGTTTGGTCTAGCCTCTTGCTTATCCCATTGTCTTGTTTGCTACTACTCGCTTCTTGTTTGGTGGTCACCATAGTGACTCACACTCGACCTACACCACAGTCACGTTTAGCATATCTTAACACAAGGTTTAACATTAAAACAATTGCATCTACACAATGTTATGTACACACATGCAATCTAAAAGAGATATACATGTTCATTCACATCAAGACAAGTCTTCCAATTTCATGTTCTTGAACAAAAAAAGACTATCTTTATTTATATTAAATATAGATTTACACTGATCCTTATTGATAAAAAAAAATTCCTCTCTAAGCAGTTCCCTCATTATCAAAAAGAGGACATTCCTCTGAACCCTCATCTGAATTTACATCATCCCTCTTGGGTAAGGTAGGACATGTGCATAGGCACTCCTTCTCCTCAGTCAATAGAGGTGCATTAGGTCCACATCCTATTGGTCAATCTCTAAATTTTGAGGGTTTCTTAGCCTTATGAGTTCTTTTGGACTCCTCAATCTTTTTCCCCCTCTCTCCAACTTGAGACGTGTGAGGGTGTGTGCTAGAGTTTCATCTTCAAGAATCTCAAGTTGGTCTTCAGGCTTTAAATTCTTCAATAACAACTAGCTTCTTTGAAGCCCTAATGGTTTTTCCCTTCTTTCTTCATGACTTGGACCTTCCCATTTCATGCAACCAATTCATATTGGTTATTTTCTAGGTAACTCAATTCTAATTAAGGGTCTTCTATTCCCTAGAAGTCAACCATTGTTGGCTCATAGGCCTAGAGATGAACCTTGAGCTCTGATACCAAATATAACATGCCCAACTAAATTTTCCTCAATAAATTAAGAAATGACACTATGGATATAAAATTTATGGCATAAATCCCATAGCTATTTCTATTTAGCAATTTAATTTCCATAAATAAATAAAATAAATCTAAATATTATTCATTTCCAAATGTCAATAGTCAATTTACAAGTTTGACTTGGCACTCAAATGCCTCAAATTCAATACATCAATGATACAAGTACATAAATAGAATTATGATATGATTCATTTTTTACAGCTCGCCTCCATTTGTGGATGAGAACATGGTTGAGGTTCTTTTCCACCCAACCATGAAGCAATGCTTCCCAGGAATTTTTCAGACAGTCGAAGAATACCCAACACTGCACAAAACACTTAGCAAGAGATATAGTTTGCAAGGTGGATTCTGTGTGTGCCTAACTACATGCATTTCTATCTATTGTTAGAAGATGCAAGTTTCGTGTTAGGTAAATAAAAATAATAATACAACAGAGAGAGGATAAATATTAACAGTCTATTCTATAAATAAAATGACTGCAAAGTTTTCCCAAGCTCATGCTGCATAAAATGCAACTCTGGTTAGATTTGGAAAAGCAAATCTACACTCTCTAGCACCCATTCCTGGAAGAAAATCTCATCATATCAAAGGGGTATCCCTCCCTTTTAGACCATCTATTAGCATCATACTCTAGTGTGCTACAATCTACCATTGAATTATTGTATCATTCCATTTCAATATTATCAACAAATATCACATCTATATCTAGTATAACCATTCATCTATTCATCATACATCTATCTTTCCATTAAGACTCGTATTGCAAATAAACATTGTTCCATTTCTACAATTATTTCCTTTGCAAATGAAGTTTAACAATCTTAATCAATGAGTAATTCAAGATGAATCAGAAGGTATAATGCATGTATATGCATGTACACATAAATGTCTGGAAATGAATATCGTTGGAATATGTGTATACATTCTGAATAATAAAAGAAAATCTCCCTTACATATAGGTCTCCATATTCAGAAAAGAAAACATCAACTTCATTCAGATGCTCCATTTAATCTTTCAATAACAACTAGTCTCAATTAAGATACAAATGAAACATTTATTCCATAGTCCCTTATCTTTCATAAGGAATAAAGAACAACTCAAAATGAAACATGGTTGATTTACAATATCCAGAGTAATCAATTTCAGAGAAATATCATATTAAACCGAATATATGTACCCTTCAGTCTGATACAATCTAGGTTCTATATTTGTTCGATTTCTAGCCAATATGTCCATTTGTTGTTCAGTTTAGATTCACCACCTTAATATTTATTTTAAAAGAAAATAAAAATGTTGAAAAAATGGATGCTTTGTTCCATCAATAATGATATTCCACATAAGGGTTCCAATAAGCATGTTATCATGAATTTTCATGATATCGGTTATCTTAAAATTCCTTCTTTTTACCAGATATCTATTGTGCCATGGTTCGACCCACAATACAATGAAAGCGCCCTTTAAATACATATATAAAAGAAATAAAGTATAGTCATTCTTCGACTCAGATTTAAAACACTGGAATAATCGATAATGATCATGTATATATACGCATGCATATAGGCACTCGTATGATGATTCAAATGATTCATATATCCACGACCTGAGATGGCCAAGCACTGGTAGCACAGAATAACATCAACATTATTGTCATGCATCAAATATTAGCAACATTCAACTAATGGTTTCCATCAAATGATAGCATCGTTCTTAATCCCCTTTCTCTTACAAGTATGGTGGAAGTTTATAAATTAAAAGAAATGATGAGAACATCATTCAACCCATGCATTTAGCAAGGTTCAAGTCACCACATTTTACCACCCCAAAATGGTGGGTGTGACATACATAATACCAGATGAATGATGCATGTCATACAGTGATTGATAAAGTATCAAGGTGATATAAATCACTCGGCTAGCATAAGCCAAATGCTCACAGAGCGCAGTTGAAACAATCTAAGTCGAACACCATAACAGTGTCACTCCAAACATTGCATAAACAAGACAATTTTTTCCTAATAAATGAAACACAATAACATTGGTCGAGCCAAATAGCCACAACTACAAGGAAAGTATAACATGCGGGTGAGAATCCTGTCATGGGTGTCTAACCCAATACCTGTGCATGTTGGGTAATCAAATAACAAGCTCATCATGGTGGATCGACCCCAAACAGAGCTAACACAGATCGACATGGATCGACTAATAGAGGCAGATACATGATTACAAAGCCACGAAAATACATGATAAGGGCACAAGAATTACAATATATTTCCAAAATAGCACATAAGAATGTATACCCATTCAACTCAAAAGAGAAACATCTGAGATGGGTTCGAATTACCTCTCCTTGTATGATTCTTGGTGATTTTTCCTTTGATAGAATTAGCAATAGCTTCTCAATCCTTCATTTTCCTCCTTCTCTGTCCATCTTTTTCCTTGATCTTCTATTTTTTGTTAGATCATCTCTTCAATCCGCCCCCTCTGACCACGAATATCTCCTTTGCTATCTTTGGAGATAGTGGTCTTAATTTCCTTTTTCCATTTTCTTTTTACTTGGTAGCCAACTTCCCCTCTTTTTTTGAGCATTGTTTGTTACTTTCTAACATGAGAAGGGTCGGCCTCTATCCCATTTATTATGGGAGTTACGAATTTAAGCACAAATTCATTGTTAAAATCTATTGTAATATATATACATATGGTTTTTCACCCACATATATATATATATATATGTATATATATATATATATGTATATATATGTATATATATATATATATGTGCGTATATTTATATATATATACATGTCTTTATTTCTATGTAGGGATTTACAAGCATTCCTATTATTTTATTTTTCTATTTCCTTATTCAAAATCCTATTTTCAAGTTCGTCAAAAAGAAAAAATAATACAATCATTATCCATATGATAATTATATATGATAGAATGTATTTCCAATATCATTTAATATCAAACTTTGAGATAGACAGGGTAAGACAAGGATGCACTAAATTCGTTTCTTTCACAAGATTACTTATTTCACCAAATTATGATTCCACACAATATAAAACGATATTTATCAATTACAAAAAAATGCATATGTCATGGTCTATTGTGGTGTGTGAGATTCCATATTCCATTCTTGCTTATTGTTTTTATCCGGCTAAGCATTCCCACCTCAATCAAGTTCTTGTCCTTCAACCTACTCCTATGTACACACATTCTTACACTTGTCTACTTATCAGTAACCTTTAACCGATAATATTTATGGAATAATTCTCTTAAATCAATAAAATTGCAAGATATTCATTTTTTAATATCATTGCATTTATCAAATCCATAAATACTAAATGATAAATCCCATTTTTCAAATATTTCAATTAACTGAACATTTTTAAATGCAAGCAATGAAATTGAGATATGATATGCTAACTCCAATAAGCCAACCATTAGGAGGCACCAGTAGCAACCCAACCATCTCAACCTCAGAATCATCATCTACCTTACCCTCAGCAATAGGGCAATTCAAAATCCTAGCCCCGCTTCAATTCCCGCTACTCGGCAGCAGCTCCCCAAAATGCAACCATCAGTGATATCACCCAAAGGGATTCCCTCCACTTCCTTGCCGACTCCAATGAGCCAACCATTTGGAAGCACCAGTTGCAACCCATTTGCCTTTTCCTCAGAATTTGCATCTCCCTCACCCTCAACAACAAGGGAATTCAAAATCCCACACTGCTCGATTTCCCACAGTTCTCCATCATCATCATATTGTTTACATGTGTGTTGTGTGTATACAAGCTCAGTAAATGACAAGCAATATCCACTTGCTAAGGTTCCTCTTCAATGTAGCAACATGTCTTGTTTCTTTTTCCTTTTTGTTGTGCATTTTGCATATTGTCTTTTGTTGCATCTTCTCTTTATAGGTTTCATTTTGATATTTGATACTTGGTGGGGATTTTTTTTTTGCATTCACAAGTGTTAGTATGCATCATATTATCATAATCATAACATGTGCATCATAATCATATATCATAAACTATAACATTCATCATCATATATATGCATGGTCATAGTAAATCATCATCATCATAAATAACATCATAAATAATTCTTTCTATCGTGAGATTGACATGAGACCTATTTTCTAGTCAGTCTCTCGAGGGGGAATCATATCTGATGAGGGCCACACTGCCTGAAACCCACACAAATCACAACAATAGATACCAACACAGAAGATGCGAGACAGAAAATTGACTCACTTTTAATTATTTTCAGAAAATAAAATTATAGATTCAAAACTTACATGCTACAGCCTCATGGGCTTGATTCATTACAACAAAATCAACTCTTAAAACAAAATATATTATTCGGAGCCACAATCTACACTAATGGAGCCACCTTCTACAACCTCCACTTAACCCTTTTATTTTACCCAATAACCGCCCTAGAATGTTCTAGAAAGTGTAACTTCCCCTTTTTGGCACCAAAAGTCCTACCGTTCGGTTTCATGCCTAGGAAGATATTTTGATGAAATTCACTTTTTAGTGGGGCAACTTCGTGGGGCCATAACTTTTGATCCGAGTGTCTGATTTTCTATTATAACATTTCATTGGAAAGCTCTCAAAGAGATCTACAACATCGAACCAATCAAAGATTGGTTCGTCCACTTTTCTAGTTGTTTCGGGGCCTCTAAATTTTTCATATTTGAATTTGAACCTGCATTGGAGAAATTTTGCGAGACAGTAAATTTAATATCTCCCAAACCGTATAGGGTATTGAGATGACTCTTTCGTGACCAAATTTTTTTTTCAATTCTACTCCTTGGGGTAAATTTTCAGGTCCATACGAGCTCATTTATGTTGACTTACTAAAAATAGTAAGTGACCATTTTTCACCTATTCTGACTTTTGATTGTCCTACACCCCTTAAGTGTCATCATGGGAATCAAAACAACTAAATAAAATTAGGAAACAAAAATTTGGGTGATGCAAGATTTCCCTACACCACTGGATGCTCTTGCATCAGACACCCAGGGTAATTTGAAAAGTGACCCTGTCACTTCTCAAGAGTTAGAGGGAAGCAAAGATGGTTAACCTCAGCCTTTGAAAAACCATGATGAATCTTCAACAAGCCTTCCTCTCCATTCACCAAGTACTCTGCATATTTCCTATTTCTTGTGCATCTACCCACACGACTATCCAAAATTTCTTCTATCTCCTCTGTTTCTAAAGTAGGTGTTGGAATATTCCACTATGCTTCTATTATTTCTTCATCAATTCCTCCTTCATGATATTCTATTAAGTCTGAAATGTTAAACATAGGTGAAATATGAATTTCATCATAAAACTCTACCTCATATGCATTTCCTGAATCATTCTTCTTCAAGATCTTGCATGGTCCAAACTTCTTCATCTTTAACTTGTTGTATGTACCAACTGGAAACCTCTCCTTTTTCAAATGAGCCATGACTTCATCTCCTACCTAGAACTCCTTATACCTTCTTTTCTGATATACCTTAGCCTTATATTGTGAGTTCATTTTATTGATATGTTTCTTTACCTCTTCATGCAAATTCTTTAGGTACTTAGCAAAATCTTTAGCCTCAGCACTACTCTTCTCTCCCTTATCCATCTTTCTTAGTTAAAAATCAGTTCTTGGACTACTCCCATACACAATCTAGAATGGTGATTTACCAGTGCTCCTGTCGATAGAATTGTTGTAATCAAATTTTTCATGTGGTATAATCAAATCCCATCCCTTGGGATTATCTCCTATTAATCATCTTAGCAGGTTACCCAAAATCCTATTCACCACTTTTGTTTATCCATCAGTTTATGGATGGTGTGTAGAACTAAACTTCAAATCTATCTTCAACTTCTTCCATAATTTCCTCCAAATATACCCAAAAAAATTGGTATCTTTGTCTGAAACTACTCTTCGGTAGACCATGTAGTCTCGTTGTCTCTCTGAAAGAAAACTCTGCAATATGAGCTGCATCGTCGGTCTTATGACACGGAATGAAATGTGCCATCTTTGAAAATCTATCCACCACCACAAATATGGAATCATTCCCTCTTTGTGTCCTTGGCAAGCCAAGAACAAAATCCATGCTAATGTCCTCCCATGGCCTCTCAGGTACAGGTAATGGATGATACAATCTAGTATTCTGACTTGTTCCTTTCGCCATCTAACATACTCTACAACTCTGCACAAACTTCTTCACATCTTGTTGTAACTATGGCCAGTAATAATTCTCACTAACAAGAGAAATGGTCTTATCTTGATCAAAATGTCCAACCATTCCTCCACTATGCTTCTCCTTGATTAGATTCTCTCTCATAGAACTCCTCATAATGCACAATTGGATTCCTCTAAACAACATCCCATCTTGGATTAGGAAATCCATCCATCTTGTCCTATCCAATGTAACAGGTTCCAAACAAGCCTTCCAAGCTTCTACAAATTTTGGATCTTTAGGATACAAACTCTTGAGTTCATCAAACCTAACAACCTCTATATTCATCTCTATCAAAAAAAAATTCCTTCTACTCAAGAAATCTACGACTCTATTTGACCTTCCACTCCTATGCTTCAAAAAAAAAGTATAGCTCTGTAAAAACTCAACCCATTTTAAGTGCCTTTGATTTATCTTTCCTTGACTATTGAGATACCGCAAAGCCTGGTGATCAGTATGTAAAAAAAATTATTTTGGCAACAAATAGTGTCTTTGTTTCTTCAAAGCCTAAACTATAGCATGAAACTCCTGATCATAGACATAATATTTCTCTTAGCATCATTCAACTTCTTACTAAAATAGGAAACAGGCTTACCTTCTTGACTCAAAATAGCTCCTATGGCAGTGCCACTAGCATCACAATCTACCTGAAAGACCTTATTGAAATTTGGAAGTGACAAAATAGGTTGCTATGTGACTTGCTTCTTCAACATATCAAAACTCTTTACTACTCTACATTCCATTTAAAATCCTTTATATCCCCTCTCATTGCTTTAGTTAGAGGTGCACAAATACTACTAAAATTCTTAACAACTTTTTGCAAAAACTTTCTAGACCATGAAATGATCTTACCTCTGTAACACTCCTCAGAGTAGGCCATTCAATGATAGCTCTCACCTTCTCTGGATCCATTTTAAAACCCTCTGTTGAGACAACAAATCCCAGATACACCAACTCCCTCTTCACAAAACTACATTTCTTCAAATTAATCAATAGCTTCTCCTCTTTTAGCTTCTCAAAAACTCTTCGAATATGCATTAGGTGCTCCTCCAATGTCTTATTTAAAATCAGAATATCATCCAAATAAACAATAAAAAAATTCCTAAAAATTCTTTCAATACCTCATTCATAAACCGCATAAATGTGCTTGGTGCATTTGTTAGCCCAAAAGGCATGACTAACCACTTGTACAAGCCCTCCTTGGTTTTGAAGGCTATCTTCCATTCATCACCTTCTCTAATCCAGATTTGTTGTTATCTACTCTTCAAATCTATCTTTGTGAAGTACTTGACTTCACTCAAACAATCCATAATGTCATCCATTCTCAACAAGGGAAATCTATACTTGATGGTGATCTTGTTGATGGCTCTAGAATTTGTACACATCTGCCATTCCCCATCCTTATTTGGTGCTAGTACTATAGGTACTACACATGGACTCAAACTCTCTCTGATCAATCCCTTCTGCAACAACTCTTGCACTTGTTTTTTCAACTCTTCACTCTCTGTTGGAGTCATACATTGAGCTACCTTATTCGACAAATTGGCTCTAGGAATCAGGTCCATCTGATGACTAATATTTCTTACTAGAGGAAAATCTTCAGGTACGTTATCATAAACAATATCTTGAAACTAGTTCAACATATCAAAAACCTCTACAAGTACCTCATTAGTATCTTCTTTATCAACTCTAAGGATCAATGCAAAACACATATGCTCATGCCTCATACCTTTTAGGAACTTTCTTCCATCAACCAAACAAATTATTGCATTACTGCATACCTTTTCCTTTGTCTCTTTCAAGGGCTTCAACTTATGATGAACTCCATCCTTTTTCAAAGAATAGGTGTTGGAATGTCCATCATGTACTACTTGTTGATCAAACTACCACGGTCTGCTTAACAACATATGACAAACATCCATAGGCATAATATCACACAATACCTCATCATGGTAATTTCCAATCTTGAGCTTTACCAGAGATTATTCATTTACCAAAGCTTTATGGTCCTTCTACAACCAAGCAATACAGTATGGATTTGGATGCCTTCTTCTCTCCAACCACAACTTACTAACCATGTCTTCTGAAACAAGGTTATCAGTACTACCTCCATCAATAATAACATTGCAAACTTTACCTTCACACTTACATCTGGTGCAAAACAAAATCTTCCTTTGAGTTGGTTCCTTCTCCTCATTCAGCAAGGCTCTTTTAGTAACAAGAACCTCTCCTCTTTCTACATCCTCAGAATGTGAAGACTCAGCATCTTCATCTACATGTGCAACTCGTGCATTTCCCCCAGGTCTTCTATTTGTCCTTCCTTGATGTTGAGGGAACTCATAAGCTCTATGTCCTTCTCCACATTGGAAACAAGTTCCACGAAAGCCTCCTCTTCCTGGTCCTCATCCAAATATTCCTCTTCCTCTTTGGTCTCCACTATTTTGATCACGAGGACGGTAGGTGTTATCTCTTTTCTAGTTCTGGCTACTACTATATCCTTCACCCTTATTTTGATCTTCATTTTGACCTCCATATCACCGTCCACTAGACTTTCCACCACGAATCCCACCTATTTGCTTACTTTCAAATCTTCTATTCAACTTTTCTCCTACCTTCAAAGCAAACTGATATGCATCTTCAATGGTAGACATTCTCACCATACCCAACTCTTCTTGAATACTCGGCTTCAACCCATTTATGTAACGGGGAACTTTCTCCTTATTGGCCTCATAATGGCATGTTTTGATCAAGACACGGTAGAATTCTTCTATATACTCCTTGACGTATTTTCTCGCTTGTTTGAACCCTTGCATCTTCTTCAACAAATCTAGTTCATAATCCATAGGAATGAACTATCTTTTTAATTTGTCCACCATATGATCCCATCTTGTATTTTCTTTTTTCCTCTTCGATTTCTTTCTATTTGTACCTCTTTCCACCAAATATTTGCATGACCCTTTAGCTTGGTCTTTACAAATTTGACCCTCTCAGGATCTTCCACCTCCTCACACTAAAAGTACTCCTCCATATTGTTGATCTAGTCAATCAACTCTTTTGGGTTAAGATTTCCAGAGAATGTAAAAACTTCAATCTTTGGCCTTTTTCCATTCTTAGAGATGGACTTAAATAATTTGACTTGCTCTGGATCTACTGCATCTTGGTCTTCTTTGAATTGTTCCTCATTTTTTAGCTTCATCTTCACTTTTGTCTCCTCTTCTTGGCTCAAACCCTTGACGTAGCTCCTCTTGTAGTGCTTGAACTTGTCTCTGCAGGGCTCTAAACCCTCTTCTGGTACAATAACATTCCTTCCACCACCACGGTTTCTTCACAGAGGCATTTTGATCACCTTTCTCAAAAAACCATAACCACAAGTCCTAGTGCAAACTGCCTCACGTTCAGAGATCTGTTTACACACTCAAGAAAACCTATTATGATACCACTTGAAGAGGTCCACACTGTCTGAAACCCACACAAATCACAACAATAGATACCAACACAAAAGATGTGAGATAGAAAAATAACTCATTTTCAATTATTTTCAAAAAATGAAATTATAGATTCAAAATTTACATGCTACAGCCTCATGGGCTTGATTCCTTACAACAAAATCAACTTTGGAAACAAAATATATTATTCGGAGCCACAATCTGCAATAATGGAGCCACCTTCTACAACCTCCACTTAACCCTTTTATTTTACCCAATAACTGCCCTAGAATGTTCTAGAAAGTGTAACTTCCCCTTTTTTTTTGGTGCCAAAAGTCTCTTCATTCAATTTCTTGCCTAGGAAGATATTTTGATGAAATTCACTTTTTTAGTGGGGCATCTTCGCGGGGCCATAACTTTTGATCTGGGTGTCTGATTTTCTATTATAACATATCATTGGAAAGCTCTCAAAGAGATATACAATGTTGAACCCATCAGAGATTGGTTCGTCCACTTTTCGAGTTGTTTTGAGGCCTCTAAATTTTTCACATTTGAATTTGAAGTTGCAATTGAGAAATTTTGAGGGACAGAAACTTGGGTATCTTCCAAACTGTGTGTGGTATTGAGACAATTATTTTGTGACTAGAAATGTTTTTCAGTTCTGCTCCTTAGGGTAATTTTTTAGGTCCATACGAGCTCGTTTAGGCTGACTTACTAAAAAATAGTAAGTGACTCTTTTTCGCCTTTTCTAACTTCTGATTTTCTTACACCCCTTAAGTGCCATCATGGGACTCAAAACAACTAAAGAAAATAAGGAAAAACATTTTTTGGGTGATGCAAGATCTCCCTACACCACTGGATGCTCCTACATCAATATCCTCCATCCCATGGTCCACTAGGGAAAACTGGGGCATATCATCAATCTTTTTCTTTGAAACAACACTATAAAACACATTGTCTCAAAGAGGGGCAAAATGTAGACACCTAAAAATGACTAATGCATTTTCATCTTATCATTTCTTCTATCTATAATTAATTAATAAAAAATTAATTATTTAATCAAGCTAAATTTTCCTTTTTCCATCCATAATAATTAAATATTTTTTGTTATTTAATTATCTTAATCTTTTTATCATATCTATATTAATTAAATAATTTTTAAATATTTAATTAATTCATCTCTTATAATTTTCCCTCTAACATTAATTAAAATTAAATTCAATTTATCTTTGATCCTCTATAATTAAATAATTTTCAATTAAAAAATATTTAATTAGCTAACACTCCTCTTTTAAATTAATTAAAAATAAATAATTTAAATTAAATATTTTCCTCTATAATTAAGTAAATTTTAAAAATTATTTAATTAGCTAATACTCCTCTTTTAAATAAATTAAAAACATTTTATTTAAATTAAATATTTTTTCTAAATTAAATTAATTAATACTTATTTATTTTTCCAACTATCATTTTGAATTAAATTTATTTATTTATTTAATTCTTCTAATCTTTCCCTCTTCATCAAATTCAAATTTTGGGTTTTACCCTATCTTGAATTTTTCTATCCATTGATCTTGCAAATTAATCTCCACCATTGATCAAATGTTAAGTGAAGCATATAAATAAGAATATTTCATTTAATTCATATCCCCGAGCACTTTTATTAAAAAAAATCTCTCTAGCACTCTTATCACTATCAAGTATTCAAACATGCAAGCATTATCAAGCATTCAAGCATTATCAAACATTTTCAAGCATTATCAAGTATTTATCATTGTCATTTATCAAGCATAGGTATCATTTATCTTTGAGAATTTATCATTACCATTGCATCATATCATTATTGTTCTTTTATAGTTTGTTACTTTGAAGAGCAACCAACAATAGAGCAAATATATCATCTTGGCTATGATGAATTTGCTTGTTATCTAAATTTTATATTTTGAGTCAAGATCTTGAACTTGATTACATGATTGTGAGAGTGTAAGTTTTGCATTATTGATATTTGTGATTCACATTTTCATCATTCATAGCTTATAAGAAAGGACCAAGAGTAACAAAAAAACATATTATATACATGAATACATACATACACATATATGCATATATACATACATATACATACATACATACATACATACATACATACATATACATATATATGCATAAAAATATACACAAATATAATCCTAATATCATAAAAAATGGTACACAAAGCTTGTATCATTATTTATGAAACTTGTAAAATTTACCTAAAGAAAATAAATGGACTCCCCAATGTAACCTAAAAAGAATCTAAGGTTACAAAATGGAAGACATGAGGCTTTCAAATATGATATTCGAAAGAAACATAAATATGAATCTCAAAGTGTAAAGTATAACCATGCACCTTGTTAGGCCTCTAATTTGTTTGTTTATATTAGCTCAAATTAGATTGCTATTATGAGGTCTCCAAGAGAATTATAATAGACATAGCAACAATATCAATGCATATCACTCTTGGAATATTTGTTTGTTTCTTCATAATATAAATACCTCCTTTTATATAGTGAAAAAAAGGTTATATATGTGAACTGCTATAGAGATGTTTACAAAATCTACTATATAGATAACTAATATGTCTATTTTAATAAGTATGTATAATTTTAATTCAATGCTAAACAATATTTTAAGTTTCTAGATATATTGGTTTAATTCAACTTCATTTGATGTTTAGAATATCTAGTAGATTCTATTAGGGTTTGGTGAAATGGTAGGTTAGATCAATTACTCTAGAAAGGCAAAGGTTCAAACCTGATAGGTAGCCATTGGGCTTAGTTAAGTCTATGGCCCCATTAATATGGGTTTTTGAAATGTAAAACTCAAATGGTCATTCTTCTATTTTAGGTAAATACATCAACATCACACAACTTGTAGCCACACTAGTTTACTATTAGTTTAGTTTTTCCATACATTCCCCTTAGTCACTCCCAAATCCCCTAATTATGTATTATTTTAGGGTAGGTATTTTTAGCAAAGAGGGGATTCTACATAGATTACCACTACATGTATACAATTGCAACCTGCTCATATATATGGGGATTATATTTGCATCTCTTGAAGAGCACAACTTTCCTCATACCTCTTCACTTAATGTTGATGTACATGGTATCTTATACATCATAGATGCCAATACCTGTAGGCCTCTCGCTTCTTATATATCTTGTGTCACATAATATATCTATGATATCATGCATTTCCTTACTCTAAATTATAACATTACATGCTCTTTCTATGTACTGAGTTTGCATTTATAGAAAGGAACATATATGTCATGCTCCAAATTTCACACACCTAAACAATAACACAACCCTCAAGTTTTTTCTTTCATGAAGCATAAAATAGAACCATTCATACTAAACAACTCATGCACACTCGATGTCAAAGTGATTTCATTTCCAGCCTAATCCCATAAAACCGTTTACAAAGGAAAAATAATACAAACTTAAGTATAACGTAATCCTTACAATGCAACTTCATAATGGCGTTGTCACATGGATATGGAAGTCTTAAGGAAATTACTAGGAATGGGATTATTTCTTTCATCTGACGACCACAATGAATAACCTATATAAGGATTGAAAGTATTTAGTATTCAACTAATTCAATTAACATGTCATGTGTTTACATATTTTAACCACGTATTTTTATTACTAATAAACTTATATCTATCTAGGGATTACTAAAAGTAATTTAAGCACTAATAGTTAGGTACAGAGACAAAGATTTCTATGTTATTATTTCAAATGGAAGTTTCTTAAGATCCATTTACCTCCTTTAAATCATAATGAAATCCTATAAATAAATAAATTGATCATTATTCTTAATTGTTTTATCCTCTTAATCACAAAATTCATCATGAAGTACAGTTATTAGGAATATAGTCACTATAAAATTGATGATGGAGTTACACAAATTGACCAAGGAAATTAGAACAACTTGTGACCAATGTCATAATGTAGACTAAATAGACCAGATCCATAGAGATTTAAACCCTATTTAATCCCCTAAGCATCAATCCTAATAAGATATTCAATATCAACAAAACGAAGAATCCATTAAACTAACATGCTAAAAACACGAAAGCTTGACAAAAATCTATTCTAAGACCTTGAATTTTATCCTATTGGAGGAATGGTGTTGCATTGAAGTGGAATGGTGACCCTTTCCCAATCCCTTAGATCATATGAGCCTTTTCCAATCAATTTTATTGATTAAATTTGATGGAACTGATGAAAATTGATGCAATATGACCAAAATATGGATGCAAAAGCTATATTAACATGATGAAGATGAATGCTAAATGCTAAATGATTGATGGTAATGATACAATCTATGCTAAATGGAGTTGAAGTTCAAAGATGAAATCCATTTGATGCAAATTAGACTAAAATGATGCAAACTAAGCTAAAATGGAAGCCATTAATGGATGCTTAAGCTACTATGATCAAGATTTGAACTAAAAATGCTAAATATATGCTAAATATGGATGTAAGTGGGTATGAGTTTCAACAACATAAGTTTTCTATCAAAATATGGATCCATTTGTCTCCAAATAGTGATCTATTTATAGGAGAGCAAATGAAAAATCAAGGGCTCATATTGATTTGATTAATCAATGGTCAATATTGAATGACGGGTGAGCACATGGATCAAAGATTCTCATCAATGGATGAGAATCAAAGTTCACATGGACCAAGAAAAGATCAAGGGTTGAGAATGATTCAAACAAACACACTTTGTAACAACTTTGAAAGTTTGTTACAAAGTTTGTTTGAAAGAAACCATTCCAATTTTGTAGCCAAATAGGAGAATATTCCTTTGAAATATTCCCTATGCAAGTGGATGGAGGGAAATTAACTATTTAGTTAATTAAAACTAAATTTGAATGTGAAAGATGAAGAATAATGTGATATTCATTAAATAATTGATTTAATGAAAAAGGGGGATGTAAATATGATATTTAATTAAATAGTTTAAAGTCATTTAATTAAATAAGAGGACTTAGGGCTTTAGATTAAAAAAATTGTATTATTTAACTAAACAAGATGAAATGTTAGTGCGAGAGGGGGTGAATTAACCCAATTAGGTCAATTAGATTAATAGATGAACATGGTGCATTTAATTAAATAGCTAGGCTAATTTAATCAAATAGGTGAAAAGAAGGTGAAATTCAGGACAAAATGATGTTAGTGATCAAATCCAAGTGTGTAGTATCATTCAGGACATTTTTAAGTGTCTACACAACTAAAATACTAAATTAATATTTTTGAGTATCAAAACTTAAATTAAATTAATGACAAGGTAGTGGTGAGTTTTAATGGAGTCATAAAATAAAGACTTGCTCAAGAAAACTAAATCTCACACCTCAACATAAGGCATCTTATTTGTTGAGAAGAATCTCTTTTCTTTTAATGATCTAATTTTTTAAGTAAGCAATCAAGCTTTTGAAATACATCAAGTTCAATTCATAACAAAGGTTACATTTAAAAATCAAGAACTCAATTAGATAGCTTTCATATTTAATTTTTGTGACAACAATCAGATACTATCAAACATCTAGAGAACATAATTTAAAACTAAGGGTTATTTTACTAGATTGTATTCAAATTTTGGAATCTCTATTTTACTATCTAACTAAGAAAATAACTTTATCGCCTATAGATCAACTACCTATTATGGACTCCTACTATCCCCATTTTAAACCCCTACACTTTACACTTTATGACAAATCAAAAAGTTTGATACTTGCCCAAGATAAAACATCTATGATCCTTCTTAAAATTTATTAATTTTCTCAAATGGTTCTAATTAATATTACATGAATTCAAGAATATTTTTAACCATAACTATACTCAACTAAGAATTCATATAAAGAGAGACATAGGAAAAGATCATTTAGAGTTAACAATAAAGGTTCTTCAAATAACTCCTATAAAATAAATCTTTCATAAGAATTAAGTGATTCAAAATAACTTTCCTTTAATTCTACTACAATGACTTGTAATACTTAAACCAATTAAGACCCTATGCAAAACAAAGTTAATTAGCACAACCCTAGAGTTCCTAGTGTTGGAACTTGGCTCTTATACCAAATATTTCAGATTTTCAAGGAATATTAATTAGAACCATTTGAGAAAATTAATAAATTATAAGAAGGGTCATAGATGTTTTATCTTGGGAAAGTATTAAACTTTTTTATTTGTGGTAAAGTGTAAAGTGTAGGGGTTTAAAATGCGGATAGCATGAGTCTATAATAGGTAGTTGATCTATAAGTGCTAAAGTTATTTTCTTAGTTAGATAGTGAAATATAGATTTCAAAATTAGTGAAATATAGATTTCAAAATTTGAATACAATCTAGTAAAATAACCCTTAGTTTTAAATTATGTTCTCTAAATATTTGATAGCATCTGATTGTTGTCACAAAATTTAAATATGAAAGCTATCTAAGTGAGTTGTTGATTTTTAAATGTAACCTTTGTTATGAATTGAACTCGATGTATTTCACATGCTCAAGACTACTTACTTGAAAATTTAGAAGATCATTAAAACAAAAGAGATTCTTCTCAACAAATAAGATGCCTTATGTTGAGGTGTGAGATTTAGTTTTCTTGAGCAACTCTTTATTTTATATGACTCCATTAAAACTCACCACTACCTTGTAATTAATTTAATTTAAGTTTTGATACTCGAAAAGATTAATTTAGTATTTTAGTTGTTCTAATTTATGTTGATGGTCAAAGTAACAAAGCAACATTAAAACAGAATATTTTTACCCTATTTCTCCTAAAAAAGATAGATAACCTAAAGCAACCTATCTTCCAAGGTCTTTGTAGTTGGTTCTCAACTGTGTTGATCTTGTTCAGTGGCCTATGCAACTGTAATGTTCAAGGAGCATGCTGGTAAAAGGGATACAAACTGTATAATACAAATGAATCTACATTTTGGGGGTGTAAATAAATATCCAAAGATAGAACAGAGGTCGGGACAGCAAAACATAAATGTAGATTTCCGTCAATTCAGACATACAAACTTCATAATGAGCATTCCTTCCAAACAATTAAATCATAAAATGATACAATCTATAGCACAATCTATACCATTGCATTCATCCATAGTGCAAATTCAAGACATACAAACCATTCACCATTCATAAACTTCAAAATCAACAAGAACACATCATCAACTCACCATTAAGATTTATAGATCAATAAACACAAAGAAACCTCATTCACAGATAATTCAATGAAACAGTCTCAAATTCGGAATCTTCTATTGACTTTCATCAAATAAGAAACATTTATGCAGAGCATTCATGAGCATACGAATGACCATTGTTCATTGACATCACCATTAAAACTAAAACTTGGAAATAACATCAACTGTATTAAAACTATAAGTGTCTAAATGTCTTTGCATAAAACTGTAAAAGCTTCTAAAACTATAGAAATTATCCTAACTTTCTCCTTAGGCTACTAATCTTTCTTCAATTAGCCGACCTTTACAACATGGAGAGAAAAACTACATATAGACAAGTCCTAACACTAATTTCCCCAATCAAAAATTGAGATCCACAAATTTAGGGAGCAACTAGAGTTGCATGAGATGGTTTCCCATCATGATCTTCAGTTCAATCGTTGATGACTTTGTATCAAAATATGATGCACAAGGAGAAGTTCGAACTGTTGGGGGATCTTTATTTGAACTTGTGTTATGATCCTGAAAAATAAGGGAGAGCTGCCTAGCTGGTCGTATCATCTGATGCTTCATTACAAAAAGAATATTCCATACACTTTACTCCCCTATCTTTTGTTCAAGCAAGTACTCATCATAGTTGTCTAACACTTGTCTAACCATGTCCACATCTGGCCCATCTACCCAACTTTCCTCAAACTTTATTCTTTTCAATTCAACAGAGGTGAACTTTTGCATATCATCCAATTTGGCAAGCTCCTTCCTAGCAATATTTACTACCTCTTTGATGTCCATGAACCTTTCAATTAATAATTCATCACCATCATCTCCCTTCTGCATTTCTTCTTGAAATCTATTATCCCATTTGTTCCTTAACTCATTAAGAGGGAAACTATCCTTGACAGGGACATCTTCATTCACCATCATAGCTATGATTGCTTCCAACTCCTCAATTTGATCTGTCAAGTCCTTGCCAGCCTATTTCACCTCATTTCTATGGGAAAAAATGAATGAAGTCTTGAATCTAATAATATTGATAGTTTTATCAATGAAATATTCATTACCTTCTTCAAGGATAGATTGTTCCAAAAGTTTTTGTTGAGGTAGTTTAGTAATTTCTTTCAACTTCCTCACATGCTCTCTATATTCTTCTTCTTGCTTCCAAAGGACATCAGCATATGCAGTCATATCATTGGATGACTCCAATGCTTCTTTATGAACTTTGTGGGCTTCAACAAGTAACTCCTCCACATCTTGGTTCAACCTATCAATCCATCTATCTAGCATCTTCACCTTGCTTCTCATCTCAACAAGATCATCAGCTTCCTTTTTACTCAACAAAATTGGCATTGTAGGAGCGGAAGATTGTATAGAAACAAGAGAAGATAGGTCTCTTAAGAACCTATGCAATTGATCTAATTGAGCGTTGAGCTCATCCTTCCTTTGCTTGTTATTTACCATTCTTGACTTGGTGGAAGATGCCACAATATCAATCAGGTCTATTTTTTGGTTTCTTGTAGGCCTTCCCAAGTTTACAGTACCCAGTTGATAATCACTCAACTACATCTTTGATTTGTCCTTGTCCACCATAGGAATAGCACATTCAGCTACAATCTCTCCAGCATCTATCAGTTTGGTGGAGTGAAGGACCCTAGCCTTTTTCTTAGGCCTTTCTTTCTCAATCTCTTTCATCATATCATCCCAGTTTAGGGGTTGGGGCTAGACTATTTGTTTCTTCTCCATATTAAGCTTCAAGCATGTTGGGGCAGCAGGAGGAGTAACCACTTGTTGTGAAGAAGCAGTGGTAGAAGAGAGGGGTTGCAGAATTGTTACCTTAGGTTAGGAATCAACCTCTT